>JAHZNC010004397.1:0-21065 GCA_027744095.1 Zhuqinia jingwanae | reverse complement strand
GTGGTTCGTAAAATTATTTTGTGGGCTGAGAAGTTCATCAAGTTTATGGAATCTTATTCAAACACACAATGTCGTACGATTACTAACTTCCGTAACTGTATATACACTATACACTGTACATTTTTCAAATTGTAATTTTAATTTGTAATCTAATTGATTATATGATGTGTTTACATTTTAAGACGGAAATGTTGAATATATATTAACTTGTTTAAGTATTTGGGAAATAATTTTAATTATGTGTAGAATTATTATTATTATTATTATTATTATATACACAAGGTCAAGAAGTACTCTGTTGAAGTTTTTTGTTGTTCTGTGACAAAATAAAGTTAACTAATTAGTAGTAATAATAAGAGGAAAACTTGGCTATCATACAAATCTACATACAATAAAAATTTAAACACATAATAGTAAGATATTCTTAAAGAGGAAAAGTTGGGATAAATTGATGCATAAATAATAATAATAATACATTATTATTATACTATTTTAATTGTTACAAAAAAATTAAAGTAAGGTGGATGATGAATGTGTCTAGATATTATGTCCATTGTTTGTACGAGTGAAGGAGAAGAAAAAAATTATGGAGATGAGAATGTTTTAAAAAAATGGATAACCATGGGTGGTCACATCGAAAAGGATTTGCACAGAAATTCTTGAAATGAAATTATAAAACAAAAAAAAATTGGTGTCGCGCCGCTGCCGCCGCCGGGTGAATCAAATCATATGATATTTATTACATGATATGATAACGAGTACTACTTTAAAATAAAATTGTGTTACAGTGACATCATCTACTATTTATTAAACCACTACTACTACTGGGTGTGAGTTTGCAGTGCGTTTCCACAACCACTGCAAAATCTGCTGCGTCTGCTGCTATCATATATAGTGTAATAATAATAATAATTAAAAAACTATCCACATTTTTAGAGTAATAATAATACAACAACCACTATAAAATATACATACATACTCTGATGATTAAATGTGGAGTAAAAGCTATTATTGTGGAATATTAGAAATGAGAAAAATACTAATAAAAAAAAGTTTGCCATAAAATGAAATAATTGTGTAAAATATATCTCTCAAGTGCTTTTTGCTGGAATTTTTTTAATTCAATTTATTTTCACACTTTCCACACCATATTATCTCTCATAAGAGGCATATTTTTTGTGTTTTTAATTACGACATTGCTGAAAGCTGAGTTTCTCTGGAATTTCATTGTGAAAATACTCGTTTTGTTTCGCATAAGTCATCTTTTGTACAAGGTTGTTGCATGTCACCCGGATTCACTTCTGTCCACTGCTGGGCTGCTACTGATGTTGGATAAAAAAATACGACAAGAAAATCCCATTAGCTTTCACCACAAATAAAACCATATCATATGACATTCCGTTTTTTTTCTCTATGGATTTTTTTTTCACAACAAGCGAGGAATTTTCCTCTTCATGCGCAGTCATCAAGCCTGGATAAATGGGAAATGCATAAAACCTATGCATGAAAATGAATAAAATAATTCAGTCGAATGAAATTGTTTTCAAGGTTTTTATTTATTTTTTTAAACTTGTTCAATTCACGTTTTTTTTATTGTTAATAATTTTCTGCAGAGATGAATCTTAAAACATAATCACATTAAAACAGTTCACATTTTATAATAATAATACTCATAATAATAATAATAATAACAATAGATCGTTATAATATTTTTTTTAAAGTTTTAAAGTTTTTTCTTTTTATTCGTTCATCAACATGTCCCACTCTCTCTCATTTTTTTTCATTCCAGTTAAATTTTTTTTATTTCTTTTTGTTAACTTCGATCGTGCAATGTAAAGGACGACGGGCGACAACATATCATAATATTTTTTTATCATTTAATTACATGGTATAATATATATATAATATATTTTTTAATTCCTTTTATTTATTGTTGTTTATTGTTTAAAACACAGTTTACATTACATTTTCCTTTTTTTCGTATTATCGCATCGCATGTGTATGTGTGTTCCATTATTATTACTCTTTTTTTAATTTAATTTACATCTATACTTCTTTTTTTACAACTGGGGATTCTTCAACCTTTTACATATGTATATTATTTTTTTCTATTTAATTATTTATGCCTAGTAGTATAATATGTAAATATTGTGAACTGATTGAACTTCCTCATGTAGTCTCGGTAAATTCCTCGATTCCATTTAATTATTCTTATTTTTTTGACAACCTATTTGAAATTATTACAAGAATTATTTGTTATGTTAAATGTTATTTTTTGTTATTATGATTGTTGATATGAGTTTGTCCACATTTTGTCTACAGAAAAAAAAGGTTTAGACGCAGAAAAATGATGTAGCTATACAAATTAACTTTTTTTTCAAAATTATTTAAATGACCTTTTTTTATATGTATACAAACTACTTTGTTATATATGTATGTTATATATGCATTAATTAAATCTCTTTTTTTACTCAATAGATATACAGGTATATATTTAGGTATTAACAGTTTTGACTAATTAACATACATATTTATTTACTCAACACAATAATACCTCATCAATCAATGTTAGAAATTAACATTTTATTTTACTTAGTTTATTAGCTTAATAATAATTACTTATCATAGAGTTTCCCGTACAAGTAAACAAATTTCGTAAAATTTGTCCACACGGTTTTAGTAATTTATTATACTATACCGACATTATTTTAGATTTATGATAAGGCTGTACTATTTAATAAAAAGTAATTTTTAACCCGATTCATTTTGTTTTTGTGTTTTGTTTTCTTGGATGTAGTATTACGAACGGTTTTTTTATATTTGGCTTTGAAGAATCTCAAGTAGTTCATCTTGTCATTATCATCATCTTCTTTTTGTTTAGCTTTCTAGACGTAAAATGTATCCATGGACAGTACACGATTCTCTGTTTTTTACGTATTAAATTCATTTGAAATTTTAAACTATCCTATATTTTTTTTTACATATGGAGTCTCTTCTTATTAGTCATTCCAGTTAACATAATACGTATACAATAAACGTAAACCTTACAATTTATTATATGGTTAATATATTTGTATTATTTGTTTTATTTACTATTAAAATATTCAACGTCTTGGCTTGACTTGCGATTTTATTTTCTTCCTGAGTGAACGACATGACACATGACGTTCATTTGGAAGAAGAAACACGTTTTAGTAAAGCTTTCATAAACTTACGTTCCTTTTGTAAATGACCTCTTCATTTCTGACAAAAATAAAAGCAAAATCATCTTCTTCTGCTTTTTTCTTTTCTTTTTTTTTTTTTAAAAAAGAAGAAGAAGAAGATTGTTTGGATTTGATACGCATAGGGATATAAATTGTTTTTGAAGTAGTAAACCATCCTAATGATTAAAAATAACGACGGTTAATAGTTGAGTTTCAAGGTAAATATTAAAATTAGTAATCCCGTGTTGAATCTCTTAAAATCAGAATATTCGTGAACCTTTTGAGTTGGATAGGAATAAGGTAATTATGTTGTATACGAAAAAGTAACAAGAGGAATGTTAGTTTTTTTTTGAATATCTGTAAATCAAAAATATATATTTTTTAAACAGTTAAATAAAGTTGCTAATATAAAAGTTAATAAAATTGTATAAAATATTTGTGAAATCGTTAGAAACAGGTTTATCAACAAATAAAGCCTTTGATTTAAATTTGTTTTCTTGTAAAAAATTTGTTGAGTGGAGTAGTAGTTGTAGTGAGTAAAATATACAAAGTTATTTGCTTAAAGGAGCTGCGTAATGACAGGATACATGAGACGAACATGTTCTGCCCCCTTGATCGGAAGTCGATGGGACATGAAATGTAGCACCAAATGAGGAACGGAGGGAAATTCTTGGTCGCCCAAGGAAAATGTTCCTAGTGAGTTTGGCTCGATCCGAATGTGAATGCATCCCCGGAAACTCCTGAAATTTGTTGAAAAAAACAACAAAACAAATTGTTTAAGTATTTTTTAGGATTCTGGAATCTCATATTACCCTGAAAGTTGAAACATTGGTGATTTCTTACTTTAGACTGAGCGAGTAGCGATTGAAAGTGGTACTTTCACAATTCCTCACGAGAAAGGAGCCTTCCTTCGTTGCCCTGAGAATGCTTTCCGCTTCACACCGAGTAATGGCACCATGAAACCAGTCTTGACGCTCCAGCTCAATATTCGGATCAATCACACTTGCTGGATCGGGTAAAAATAGTAGGCCGCCACCACCTCCAAAGCCTCTCAAACCTCCACCCGAGCTGAAATCTAATTTCATTCTACACCTGTCAGGTCTAGTGGATGAACCGTGGTTACCCTGAGGTGGTTGTTGCTCATCTTGTGGAGCATGGACTTGTGCAGATGTAACATCTTCAACAATCGCAGAACCAGGTATCTTTGACGCAGTTAGGAAGCCTTGTCTGGTGGATGATGATGAGGATGACCCGTAGCCTCCAGACATTTCCGCATGATGATCCTGGAGTGTGTAATTGGGGTCCTCATAGTACTCGTCTCTAGTTAGCCCACCGTCATCAAAGCTTAGTTGAAGTGAGGATGATATCACATTCCTTTTGGACTGACCCTGTGAACCACCTCCTCCACCTTGCTGCTGGGCAGTAGTAATGGTGGTAGCATACAAGTTTGTGTTATTACTGGGTCGACCGAAACTTAAATCCAAGCCACGACCGCCTCCGGTACCTCCACCACCACTAGCTCCACTCGCAGCAATTGCTGCACAATCAGTCTCCTTTGAGCCACTCCCAGCAAAGTCTAATGATATGCCAGAGTCAGCCAACTTGGCAAGTTTCCTACGAAGTTTTGGCATTTCCCAGGGTACATTTGTGAGCTCTGCTGCATCAAGTAGACTAATTGTGTTTGACCATTTTGGTCTATTTGGGAGGTTGCCCTCCTCCCCCAGGTTACCATCTAATTCACTCTGATGATGATGATGATGACTGTGATGATTATTGGCTAAAGGTTCCAGTGGACTTTTGTCGGAAATCGGGGACAACAACTTTTGTGGTTGATAATTTTGATGATGATGGTGGTGGTAATTTGTTGAATTTGTGGAATGACGATTAAGAGAGGATGAAAGTTCTTCACTTTTCGTGGAGTCTATGGACTCCAGGGAACTCACCGAGTTATCCTTTAAGCTATGGCCCAGTCGTCTGTTTTCTCCGGGCCCACCACCAGAGGTGGAAGATGATGAAGAGGAAGACGAGGTATTAGTGTGGTGGTGAGTGCTTCCCTTGCCGATATACCTTTTCTGAGGCAGAGGCTCAGACAGCGGCATGATCGGCTTGGATGCTAGCTTGTGAGTAGCTAATGGACTGCTGTTTGTGGTTGTGCATAAGCCGGACGTACGGACGACGGTTGATGGCATCAGATTGATGTTTAAATTGTGATGGAGGTGGTGCGGATGATGATGATGTTGGAAGTGATGATGATGATGAGATTGGCAATATGAAGATGAAGTGGATGGATTAGTTTGGAAACTGGCATTGCCGCCAACTACCTCAGGTGCTTCCGATACAATTGAACACCGATAGTTTTGGGGCAATCGGCTACTGTTACTACTACTATTACTACTAGTTATCACGGTGGAGGTTGCGGTGGTGCTAGTTATGTTTTCAGGTGGCATCGGACTTGGACATGATATGGGCTCAGCACTCATCTTGTTTGTTGATGATCCATTGGTGGCGGCGCCACAGGAAGAAGAGTGGCTAATGTAAATAATGCGTTTGTCAACTCCCCCATCTTGATGATCTGGTTGTGGTTGTTGTAAGGTGGCGACCTGCTCATTAGTGCAGTCAGTTTGAAGTGCTGTTTTTGGCTGTGTGGTGATATCGGTTTTTGTAACGTAGCCATGGCCAAGATGACAGGAGGACTCGATCGCTAGAAGCAGCGAGTCGATGTCTGGTGTGGTCTGTGATGATGAAGATGCATGAGGACTACTTGAGGGCAGGAAAGCCGTTTCGTAACGCTTTCGAGCCATAAGTTCTCTGCTGCTCCCTCTCAGGTATGCGCTTCGTCTATTTAGCTTATTATGTATTCGAGTACCTGCACAAATATCAATTTAAGCTTATATATTTCATATAAATTCAGTTCTAGTTTACTTCAAAAACAACAAAATATCGTACCTGGCACAGGCCTCTGTTGGATTTCTTCGGCCCCTCCACCTGTCTCGTTAGTTGAAGTGGGATCTGTGCCAGCCGTTATAATTGTCACAGTGACAGGTTCCAATGTATCTGAAAGCACTGGGGATGGGCTGCTCGTACTATTACTTAAACTGCTACAGGGAGCGTTGCTGCTCTGGACTCCTTCTTCCTCGTCCTCCTCGTCGTTTTCGCAATTTTCACACGGATTTATGTATGTCGGCTCCTTGATTGTATCAGAATAGTAATAAGGGGCATTATACCGCTCCCGGATTTCATGATATGGAGGTTCCCCTTTGTCTGTGTCGTCTCCTTCGTGTCCACCTCCTCTTTCAGCGTCCTCACCACCACCAGAACTACAGAAATTTGTAGAGCTGGTGCCACCATCCGACGTCACCCCACTTTTCCTAGACCCTCCCGAGTTGGTGTCTGCGGAAACCCCTGAGGTGGAACCCGCTGACCCAGACCACGCTCCTTCTCTCGCCAATCCCAGGTGATTATTAATATTATTGTTCTGTGAAACGGAGGGATTCAGATTGAAAACGTGATCCACTGGATCAATGTAGTCGTCGCTGATGGATATCTGTAAAAAAAAACAAAAAAAAACATATATACTACCTGTTTACTACCATCCACTTGCAATCAACCAAATTCCATTCAGGACAACATATTTTTTTTCAATTTCCTGTTTTTCATGATGAATAGATGAGGAGAAGTGAACAACCTAATTTGTAGAAGAGATCAAAAGCCATAATGTATTTACAACTCAATCAACAGGGGGCAAATTGGTATTTTGCAGAGAGATAGAGCAAATTGCTTTTATGTACTGGTATTTTGAGAGCCTGTGCGTGTCAAGTCAAGAGCTATACTTGATTTGCAAAAGATATACATGCATACACTCACACACGCAGACAAACACGGGCAAATATAAGGGCCAAAAGTCCTTTCAGCACAACACACCAGTTCCAAAAATCCATCACATCCCATCAGAAGAATGATGTCTTGTACATACGTACATAAACGCATGCCATGATAATGAAAGTTTTCAGCCAACTCAACAAAATAGATTTACAGACACACAACAGACCAGAGAGGCTGAGGAAGACCCTATTTTTTGCTATGTAGGTATATGCCAAAAGGGAAAATTTTGGAGTGATAAATGGACTGGAGTTCGAGAGTGAGTGAAAGAAGTAAGTAATTTGTGTACTGATATTTCATAATTAGATATTCTCAGTGTGTGTATCTGACAATGGGCATGGGTAGAGGCAAATGTGACGTTGTGAGGGAAACAATGGCTTTTATAGCCGTGATGACTCATGAGACTAATAAATGACTTCAACTTAAATAAACTGACAACGGCGTACATAAAATTCCTATACCCATAATAGACAATTAGCTATGCACTTAAACTTCCCTTCAAAACTTCGCGAGTGGCAAATTAAAGAGATACAATTTCATGGAAAAAAACCACAATCGCATTATTGGCGGTTTTAAATGACAACATTCCTGTGTGTAGCGAAAGAGCTGACTGACAATTTTTCGTTGGGATTGTTGAAAGATGCTCATTTTTATTAGCACTATTTAATTTAAATTTGTTATATAGAAAACGTGATTGAAAATGCGAAACTACAACAAATCTCAATCTCCCCCGTGTTTTTTGGAGCACCGAAAATAAGCATACCATGTACTACGCATTTTTATGCCATGTAAAAAAATGTGACCATAATTTCATCACTCTGTGATATTTTCTCCCTGTATCCTTATTATGATTCTCTGATTCTGCTTAAATCACCAACGAAAATAAAAAGGAAGCTTGAAGATTGGATTGATAAACAATCGGATGGGGATTATGAGAGTTGTTGTAAATATGACAAAAAAAGTAGCACGACATACTATGTGGATATATATATATATTTTTTTAAATAACATCAAATATACAAAACAAAAATATAATAAACCACATTAAAGCTTAAGTTATGGACCGTTATGCGTTAAAGCTTATTATTATCACTATTAATATTATAGTTACGTTTGGTGAAAACTAGTTGAAGTTAAATAGTTTAGTAATTTAGCCCCTCTACCTAAGGGGGGAAACCCCCCTGGGGAATAAAAGTGGTATGGGGTTGAATATCTTATGCTGTAGTATGTATGTACAATGTTTGGTGACCTTATATGGTTTTCCATAATTTCTGACCCCCTACCCCCAGGGGAGAAGGGCTTGGATGGCTTAAAGTTTGTATGGATTGTACCCTCCTTACAAATTATATGTACATACACCAAGTTTGGTCGGTCGGTTCAAGTATGTGGTATGAGAAGAGCATGGACGCACGTACATACGGCCAACGGATTTGAGGATCATTTTGATAAATGACTGTTCTCAACGGTCTTTAATAATAAATGGGAGATGGAGAGGAAACCTTGGCCACATATTTCTCTGTATCTCTAAATATCATCATTGTTACCTTGTTTTTTATGCGAGCTTCCCTCCTTTCGAGGAAATACTTTTTTGTTGCACAAGAAGCAAAATCAACATAAAAACAGTAAAAATTGGCAGTGGCGTGTCAACATGGAAATAATTTTCAGCGTGGCATGCTGCTGCTGCTGCTGCTTGTGGTGTCGCAATCGCAGTGCGAACAAAAGTGTATGCATTAAAAAGAATAAATCGGTATCCATCCAGGTACCTAACACACACATATCTACATATATATTCCTATGTACATGGATAACATGACATGAAGAATTGATGGGCAAACACGCACTCGCAGCGTGGCAATATAATAGCAATCCTTTCATATATATCAGCCTACAAATGATATGGTCATCAAACAGAAAGGAA
Source organism: Zhuqinia jingwanae (assembly GCA_027744095.1). Classification (NCBI taxonomy): domain Eukaryota; kingdom Metazoa; phylum Arthropoda; class Collembola; order Entomobryomorpha; family Paronellidae; genus Zhuqinia; species Zhuqinia jingwanae. The sequence goes on along the minus strand of JAHZNC010004397.1, from coordinate 12,065 downwards.
AAAAATAGTATGAAGAAATTCAAAGTGTTAATTGCTTGTCAGATAAATGACAGTGGCCGTTTTTTTCCATATAAAGCAGATTTGATATTAAAAAAATATGTATTTCTAAAGAAATAAAAGGAATATTATTGAGAGTAACATGGATTCCAACGCGAAATATTATTATTTTTTGCATTGTTCTCTCTTGGATTTATTATCTATCAAATTACTTAAAGTGACAAGCATAAATATATTTTTTTAAATGTTTTATTTTTCTCTGTATTTATTTTTATTCGTTTCATTTACTTCTCCTCTCAAACTAGACATCATCATTTCCACGGGTTTACTTTTTTTTTAATAAAATAAAAATAATATATCCACTTTCATGTACAGACGAGAAATCCATTTTTCCTCTGCCACCATTTCCCGATGATAAATAGAAAAACGTTGTACGAGGCTGGCTGGATTGATGGATTGTTATGGAACGCTGGCAGATGGAAGTTTTTTTTCTCTCTCTTGGAACTACATAAAGTGTGCGCAATGGAATGGATGGATATATTATGTGATGTGTGTGTTTATTTTTTTGCTTATGTACATGTCTCTCTTCTCCAACCACGCTCCATATTACATGAACAGCGTACAAAATGAACAACTCTAATGAAAATGGATGGATGGGTATAGAAGAAACAACATTAACTTGACTTGAGTTGGCTAGACTTGACTACAAATAAATAAATAATTATTCTCACTCTCTCTCTCTCTCTATCTATCTACTATTTACACGAAAGCAAGTCGCCATAACTTTAGTAATTCATTAGTTGTATTTTTTTTGGAAATCAAGAAAATTGCGCGAAAAAAATGGACCTGTTATTTTTATGGTATAAGTTTGTGCCATTTAGTGACATTAACTGCTTAAAATGCATCCCATCATCCTCCTCCTCTTCTCCTCTCTTGTGCATCATAAACATTTAAGGTTACTCTTGTCATATCAATGCAACCTGCGTTATTGTCCTGATAATTTATGGATATAAGATGTGTATGTTTATGGTGTCAATTAAAATCAGTCAATCAGTAACTGTGCTAGAATAGTGCTACAAAACAAACCATGAATCTCATTCACTCTCAATTACATTATCAGTGACTCTCACGACATAACAACATCAACATCATAAAAAGCATTTGCCCCTTTTTAATGACAAGAAAAGTAATTAAATGAACAAATAAATGGTTTCCTTTTTTGTATGTCCATTTAAAAAAATACTTTGCAAATGTATAATATATTTTGTAATGGCATGATATAAATATAAATGTACAATTAGACAAAATAGATACATACCGTCTTCAAAAGTCACTCAAATCGATTCCAAGTCTGTCAATGTCTTTTTTTTGTCAATTCTTTTTTTAAACAGAAAATTAGTTCGATTGAGTATTCCACTTGCGTAATAATAATAATAATCAATCAATCAATTTACGTTGAACTCAACTAATCAGATATACACCAATGTCACTTCCGTTGTACTTTTGTACGAACAAGGTCAGTTGATGATAATTGGCAAAGAGGCTTCTTTTTATTCAAGGATGGAATCACAGATTTTTTATTTTTATTTTTGCTGAAAGATAACTTTTCTCTGTATTACTACATACTACACAGATACTTACTCACACACGCCTCATTTGAGAACTGTTATTATTGCGATGCAATAGACAAAATTGACATGTCTGCCCAACTTACAAAGAAAGAGAAGCTTGTCTCACTCAACCAATCTATATATGTATGTAGGTTAGCAAGAAGAAGAAGAAGAAGAAGAAGCATTTAATGCATGTTCAACTTTTGAGTTGACAAAAGTTGGAAAGGAAAACGTCTCAAAGACAAACGAAACGCTCTTCTGCCGACTGTTTTATAAGGAATGGCCAATCGAATGCTGTTCTTCCTAAATGTATAATATATTATTCATTTGTATCCCGAAGATGACAAGCCAAACAAGAGAAGATGACAAAATGCTGCACCACATGTAAATATATGTATAATGGCTGATCTAGAAGGTATATACAGAAGAAGAAGTGCGCTGCCGGCAGTAGTGTACAAGTAAATGAGAAAAGGAGTTACCAAATAATAAATTATTATGGAATGGATGATGATGTGATTTACTGGCAGGATTTGTTCTCTGATTTTTTTCTTTTTACGCGACTCAAGTAGTAGTCAAATCAGATATCATTGACACATGTTGTGTGTGTGTATGAGTTTCCCTTGTAACGCGACGCAAAGCAGTAGTGCACACACACACACACATGTAAATATAGAGGGACATCACTTCTTACAATAAAAAATACGCGTTGTTGTTGGTGCAAAGGTATGATAATATTATTATCCTTAAATCTGGGAAAACATTATTGACAACAACATGACCAACACGACATATTATCATCGTCTTCTTTTTTTAGTCTCTTAAAGAGCAGCAGCAACGGCAGTAGGAGAATTTCTTTTTATAAAGCTTATCTCCTTATCAGTGAGCAGCAGTAATACAACTGCATATTATTATTATTATGGTATGCTGTCTTGAGTTGATGTAGATGACGACAACGACCAAGACGGTGATGTTGTTGATGATGATGATGATGATGATGACGATGTCGAAAGAGTAGCGAATGGATGATGAGGATGATGACTCATTCCTCTTTTTTTGATGGAGAAGAACGTGTGTACGTGTGTGTGTCCTTGTACATTTGCTCCTCCACTCTACTCCACTCTCCCTCCGCACACACACACACACAAACAAACCAGAGAGTAAATTTAGAACGACGACACGAGAAGTGAATGCAGAATAAAAATAACAAAGCTATATGAATAGCAACAGCAGCAGCGCAGCAGTAGTAATAGCAGTTGTAGTAGTAGTAGTAATAGTAGTAGTGCTGGCAAAAAAAAAAGCTTTTTTTTATAGTAGTTGCGTGTAAAAGTTATTTGCAGAAGAAAAAGAGGTAACACTCAGCCACACACACAAATCCACATGAAAACAGTTCAACACTTAAAAAAGTGGTCATAAAAGTTGGGTGGCTGATGATGATGATGGCGATGGTGAGATTTCCTGAATAAAGATAATCATGACATTTTTACTACATGTTTTCCACCATCAAATCCTAACCAAACCACATGTTGTTGTTGTTTTGTGCTACTGCTGCAGTTGTTACTATTATTATTATTAGTCTTACAATTGCTTTCTTTACTTTTGACAAGAAGAGCTTGCTCTATCTATCTATCTATGGATATATCTCTCAATGCAGTTGAGGTTTAATTGACATTTATTTAAATTAGAAAGTGATTCACTGTTTTATATTTTTTGATATGGTATTGTGATTTCACTGGAAATTTGTATTTTAGTTCAGCATATAAGCTGGAGAAACGTAGCAAGTGCAGTAGTAGTAGTGATAGTAGCAATTATAGTTATTTAGGGAAATTGTAGCATTTTTTAGGAGAACAAAAAATGAAACGAGAGGTTGGTAAGAAATTTGGCAGGAATGAATAAATGCAAACGAGACGAGAGAAGAAGAAGAGAAAACGCGCTGGGTTGCTAGAGATGCGATGTTCTCAGTAATCAGTTGCAAAGGCTACTCCTCACTGTCATTCCAACTCTTTCACTTTTTACTCTCTACACATTTCGCCACAATTTTCTTTTACGAAAAAAAGGCAGGAGTAGCGTTTAGCATTACAGACATAGCCATTTAGTATATAAAGGATAAAAGTACGCAAGCACAAAGCACAAGATTTCAGGAAAGAACTTCACACATACACACACACACGCATACACAAGCATGGAGACAGCCAAGTTTCTAGCCGAGTATACAAGATAGAGTTGGGGTCTGGTCTGGCGTGTGTGCATACGGTATATTATATGATGTTGTTGTTGTAATCGGATAAAAAGCTCTAAAGCTTCTTCTTGCACACAGAGAGAGAATGCAGGGAATTTTCATACAGACTGATTGGTTTGTGTGTTTGTGTGTGTGTGTGTGTAAGTGGTGATGGTTCCCTTTTAACTTGCTGTATGCTAACCGCTTTCTTTTTAGTTTAGAGGCAGCACAATATCTGACTGAGTATGTATGTATACCTATATATATGAATATGAGGCTGCTACTACTGCTGCTGTCGTGAAAGAGGATTCTTCTTTTTTATAATATTTTTTTTATGCCGACGACGGGATTTTTGTATCGTCTCTCTTGTTTCTTACAAGACATACTTGTTTATTTTCCAGAAAGAGTCGAGTATGTGCCGTGTTTATGTATGGGTAGTTCCAACAGAATCACACAGACCCCATTCAAAACTACTCGCACCATTTCTTTGTCTTCCTACGAAGCTAACTGTGTGAATGAGTGGAAAGCGTACATGAACGAAAAAGAGAAAGCGACCAAGAGAGAGAGGAGAGAGAAGAGAGAGAGATGCGGTTGCTGGCTCTGAAGCTGTTTCCATCCACGGCAATTTCCAAAAAGAAAGGTACATACATATTATAGCGGGTTACATGGCTACAGCAGCATTACCAACCATACCAATATACTAATACCAACGTGTATAGTAGCATCATCATCTCCCTTTTTCTTTATACCAACATCATCATTCCAACAACCCCAACTCGTTTTACTCTCTTGGTCTGTTTTATACTGTCGCTATTTGCTATTACTGGTGCTGGTGTGTCTTGGAAAACAGCATGAAAGAATATATATATATATCTGGATCTTCATAATAATATGCATTCCGCCACCAACAACACCAAGACCACCACCATGATCATCATCATGACCAACAAATACACGTACAAAGTAGATGGTAACAAGAATGTGTAGGGAAAATAGGAAGAAATTTGTGGTGGGTATGGTATATATATTTCTCTCTCTCTCTCTGTATGTGTAAGAAGTACTAGCAGGATACTCGATCAACTTATACTCACACTGACTAGATTAGAGAGGACAACGCTGGAAAAAGAGAGGAGAACTCACACTAGTGCTGCTGCTACTACTACTACTACCCCTTACTGTGCTTTCCATATCAACACCAACCAACCAGAGAGAAGAGAGGAGGCTAAGTATCCTGGTTAAGCAAGCTATATAATGTGTGCAGTGTGCACACACATGAGAAGGGATTCAATTTCTGAGAATTGTGCAGTCTGCTGCTGCTGCTGCTGAGTATGAGAGTACTAGGCATGCATTTTCACTCTCACTTTCAACTCATGACTCACACACACACAGCAGCAGCAGCACAACTTTCATACTTTTTTTTCATGTACTTGCATATTGGGTGATTTGATGAAGAAAGTGCACAATTGAGTAGACAAGTATATTGTTGCAGTAACAAGAAGCACGGCATATGATAATTCCAGTTTTGGCCTTCTATATAACAACTGCAATAGTTACAGCAGAGAAGAAGAAGAATAAGAAGAGAGAAAAAGTAGTCAGCTCAGATCTCACAGATCTGTTCAGAGTCCGAATTTTTTCCCCCTTTTTTCCAAGAGAAAGAATCAGTTTGGCTTGAAGAGTGATATCCGCATGTGCTGCTGTGAGTATAGTAGTGTGAGTGAACAAGATGATGGCGATGATGATGCGATTCAAAACGATATTCCATGCTTAACACAAAAAATTGTACTTTTTTCTATGGTTTTTTTTGTCTTTCTTTTTCTTGCCTTCTTATTTTATGGCCTCCTTCACCATACTGTAACACCAAGTGCGGGCAAATGCATATTATTACAGACAGCCACACTGGCATCACCACTACTACGACTACATCACCATTATTAACTATTCGCGAATCATAAATCATAATTGTTATGTTTCCAATTGGATGTCTGTCCGTGCTTGTTCTCATATGTCACACCGCACCGTTGAACCGATTAGGCCCAACCAAACTTGGTACACAAATGTCTAGCCCCTACAAGCATGTTCACCCCCGAGGATAAACTTCCCCGGAGGATGAAAACCCAATTTTCATTGATAACACAACACACAACAAGGGGGATCTTCATGTAAATAATGATCACTTAGTATAATAATTTCTCACATCATTGTGTGAAATTAGAGTTGTGGAGGATTTTTATACGCTGAACACATATATTACAGCAGGTAACCTTCCCCTCGTACCCTATCCAGAGGATTGCCGCCAATAGTTATTCCAATCTGTTTACATAAAAAGCTGGTAATTATTATATTGTGTTGCCTTGTTATATAAGATGAAACATTCATTCTTTTTGTTGTTCTCTGTTGTGGGTGCTTCTTTCTTGTTTTCTGGCTTTGGGCCTTGTGTGTATTCTTTCTCATTTTTTGTGGTGCCAACCAACAAGGCATTTTTTTCCTAAAAAAAATGAAGATGCACGAAACATCTTTTTTTCTGCAATTTTCCATAAGACTGGGTATACCAACCGTTTTCCATATATGTATAATCTGTTGTATGATGATTTGTATCAAGAGAACAGGATGAAGAAGATTGAGTACACTCGTGTTTCCCTTTTGTTGGCTTGACTTGAAGAAGAGGAACGAAACGAGGCTAGCATGGCTAGTGCTTTTTTTTCTCTCCCTTGCATCTCTCTCCTGCTGCAGAATATTATGTGTACAATATTGTTTATATGAGTGATTTGAATAAGAAGATAGAAGTACTTTTCTGGCTTTCTTCAGGGACGGTGAACGAACGTACGACAAGCAAAAAAACGACACAAATCTTGTTTTCCTACTACATGACTAGCAGCACCAACACACACGATTTAAGAAGCAAAAGAATAAGAAGGGCTTCTTCTACTTCACAAGGCACAAGAGTGTAAAATTATCTACTTTAGTTGTACCTTATGGCATTTTTCACAAATAAAAAAAACAAGTAGCAGTGTAATAGTAAGCATGTGTAGTAGTCACATGGCATGTTCTACAACAGTTTATGGAACAAAAAAATATACGACGAAAAAAGATAAAAGGAGACGGAAGCCAAAGAAATGAATGGATTTGTTCCCAAAAGTTTCTTCTAATCATTTCACTCCTTTTCTTGTTATTACAAACTTTTTTATACAGTTTTGTCGTTTATTAGAATATTTTTTTGAAAATCTAAAACCGTTTCTTTTTATATTTATTAGCCTTTATGAAAAAGAATCAGCCAAAAAATAAGATAAAAAAACAAACACCACCACCATCATGTCAATCCAATTCACTAAAAATAGCTTACTGGTGGGATGTGATATTATGGTATCCTTTTTTGCACAAAAAAAAACTTTTTGGATTTTTTAAAAATGAATGAATGAATGAAAATACGAACCCGGGGTACTTTTTTTTCTATTTTTGGGCACACATTTCCCCCGGTCATTTATACATGGCTTGCAGAATAAAATACTCTATCTTTGCAAGTAATTTCATGAATGTACAATCTTGTAAGTTGTAAAATAATCACAATGCAATGTATGCATAATAAATAGCATATCATATGCATAGCACTAACTACATAAACACACCCACAAATTTATTTTATGGACCAGGCTAATGTCTTTTTTAAAGGATACTATTATTACACCACAATTTAAAGTTTATTTATTTATTTTTGAAAGAAAGAGGAGACTTTCTTTTCTCCCCCCGTGCCTGCGTCATTCAGAGATGGCACACAAAAATAATGTAACATTCGGAATAAAAGAATAAAAAATAAAATTTATATACACATGTCCATTTAGATGTTTTTGTTGAAAAAAATGCCTTTTGTTATTTTTTTTTTCTTTTTGTATTTCAATTCAAGTCACACACAATTTAATATCAAGTAGATAAATTGTCTTTTATATTTGTAATCTTGAAGCAATCACATGTACATATCTGTACATTTTATATTTAACATTGAAATTAGAGGATATATGACATATTTTTAGGATTTAAGTGTTACTATTACTATTATTATTATGAAGCACAGAAAGCGCTTATGCTTAAAAGGTAGTTAACGGGATCACGATGTTTGTCTGTCTGTCTGTGAACAAATCGGCACACTCTTCAAGTAGTTGGCTGATCTGAACTAAATTTTGCACGCAGCGAGGTTTCTTCCGTCATGGGAACGAACCCTATTGATTTTCAGGGTCATGCACTAATTAGAGTATTAAGTAGTCAAACCTAATTTGCATATTTTGAGACATGAAGGACCAAAAGAATAAATATACACCATATATTATGGCCCTTATGGTCAAAAAATATTTTATTTCACGAATGGATGTGTTGACACGCTGATTACGAATATAATGTCTGTTTTCGCTAATTACTCTCCTAATTAGCCTAATTTAGAAAAAAATCACCCAATTTGTATCTATAAGTTAGCTTTCCGTGGTTAAATGTTTCCCCTTTTAAACAGGGTTATTTATTATTATTATTATTTGCCTGCCTTTTTCTCTACCATCCAACATCTACTAATACAAAAAAACCAGGAACATTTTTGTCTTTTTCTCCGTGCATTCCAATCCAACACAGCCATTTTTCCGAAAAAAAAAACATCTCTGAAGATTTCATTCAAGTTTTCCCAACTACAACTATATCTCAAAAGCCGAACCGGCTAACAGCAATAATAGTATTACCGCTCATCTTACATAATATAAGGTATATTTATCTTTTATTATTATTTATTATGAAATCTATTGATTTGGTAGTGGGGATAGTGATGGGGGTGGTGGGAATAGGGTATAGAAATGCATATATATATATATACCGGTAAAATAGTATAATTTTAAAGGTAGTGTTATAAATAAAGTAGATTGTTAGTGGCTCATTCTACCCCATTCCCCTCCAGATGTTTGCTTCTTTGCCAATTTCCAAAGTTGTAAAGCACACCGTTTTCTCTCCATTTTTGTCAAATACTTTAGTACTAAAATTTAATTTGTGTTCTCCACTTTCTTCTTCTGCTCTGCATCACGACCACCGGCTATGACTGCCAACCGACGCCGACCCATACTCTAGCACTCTCGACCTCCTGATCTTACTATGAAGATTTTTTTCTTTCTTACTCCAGAAATTCTATGAGGATGATGATGAGCAGAGAGCCAGAAATGCGAGTAGGTATATTTTTTTCCCTACTCACTTTTTCATGCTTCGTCTTGTTCTTCTCCGTAGAAAAAAAATATGATGTTGTAAGTTGGCCTATGCCATCGTGTCATGCATAAATGCAAAGCTATTTTTTCCACGTCCACGCACGCATACAAGGCGTACATCCTATTTTCTTGAAGTCCCTTGTCCGGATTCATTTAGAGGAGCATTTGCCTTATTGAAAATGAAAGAAAAGTTGAATAATAAAACACAAAAAAAGAACAAAAAAGGAATAAATGGTTGGCTGGTTGAGTGTGTGTGGTGGTGGTTCTTGGTTTCACGTTCCGTTTTTGAATTGAGAGAATGAATGTGCTTGCTCGCCTCTTTAAACTTGATAAAAAAAAGGAATAATAAGGGGAAGAAAACAAGTTGTTCTCTGAATCCTTTGGTATTTTTTTTTGTTGTAAAACACAATTACTAATACCCGTACACTTGCACATGTGCAAGTTGAAAGAAAGTTTTGTTTGTTGTAGTAGATATGTATATGGTTATGTAGCAGCGGCAGCAGCAGCAGTGGTGGTAATGGCACAAGCATAAATAAAAAAGCAAGAAAAATAAGTGGTAACTTTCAGGGACAAAGATAAAAATTTAATAAGAATTGTGTCGTAGACGCAAGCTTTTACATGAAAGATATATATGCATATTTATATCCACTCTCTTTTGATCTGACTTGAAGTTGACTACAACAAACAGAGTTGCTGGGTTGAATGAAAAAACAATCGAAAGGGAATCCCACATGACTCTCATCTATGTACATAGTCACAGTATTTATAGGAGAAAAAAGTCTTAATGATCTATTTATGAATTTATGTTTGTATGTGTAATCTACCGGAAATATAAAGAATACAAGTGTGATACGAATATGTGATGGTTTCATAACAAATGCATTCTTAGGCACACACCATCGTCCATGGTAAATAGTCTAATACTGTTTGTTATTTACAAAAAAAATTCTTTTGAATTTCTTATTTCTTCACAGAAGAAAATAAGAATGTGGTGGAATAAAGGGGAACGGGAATTGGAGTAGTGTATAGTATAGTGACTAATAAAATTGGAAAAAACGGAGTGGGGGAACAAGGGATGGATGGGATATAATAATGCCTTGATAAATATATGCATGCTAATAGCAAGATTGTTAATGGCGCTACCACTGCATCTCCTATCACACGAGGCTCCCGATGTTCTCCTATTATACTTTTATTATTGATAGTAATTGAAATAGCTTGAAAATGAGTCCCAATGGACACTTTTGTATTTAGAAGGAGATGGTGGTGGGGGGAAAGGGGAAGGAAGGATTTAAGATGCTACTTATTGTTTCGTTGAAGAGGATGATAATAATATGAGTGCTTCCTTCCCCTCTCTCCCTCTTTCTCTCTCCTACTTACACACAAACACACACACCAACTCTCTATTTACTACACACAGTCATTCTTCAACAAACAACAATGCCCTCGTGTTTAGAAACAATAATTGCGTCCTCTCTTGTTAGACTCTCTAGTTCTCGAGAAGCGTCATATCATTTCAAGAAAAGGGAAGGATCTTCTGGAATTGCTGGGAAATTAATAATCTGATCTCCTTCCATATCCCTCAAAAACAGGAAAGGAAACCGGGCCGGGGAACAGACATGTACCTACTCATATTACACTCATACATACCATCACGCCATTCACACAATCATTATTGCAAGTGAGAGAGAGAAGGAGAAAGATTGTGTGTGTGTGCTCGCTTTTGTATACTTGCTGCTCCTCTGCATCTCACAATTAACCCAAGGCTTAATACCGCTTGGTTGAGAATTTAGCAAAAAATGAAAGAAAATATGTTTCAATTGTTCCAGCAGAAGTAAGCGAGCAAGCGGCAGAAAATGAAGGACGACTTGAACTATTTACACACACACACACACAAACTACTCAGCAGATTTATGGCTGGATGGATTCTCTGGATTCATTCGAAAAACTGATTTTATTGCCAACTTCTCGGTTTTTGTTTCTGTTGCTGCTGCTGCTGCTGCCGCTACTACAACATTACTTTTAGGATAAAAGATCACCCAAATATCCAAGGACGATATATAGACATTAAATCATTCTCTCTCTCTCTCTCTCTCTCTCTCTCTCTCTGTAAAGTGTACACACTTAAAAAATTATTATTAGTAATATTATTAATTAATACGTAACTACTTGTGATGACAAAGCAATGTTGCCCTTGCCAGTGGTGTTGTTGGGAAATGGATGGCAATGATGGTGGTGGTGGAGGGTATAGCATCAAAAAATATTCAGTTACGTTTGCACAATGAATGCTTGTTGTTGGTATGCTCGACAATGCGTAAGTATTTGTGCTTCTTTCTTGGGTAGCATTGCTGATGCTATACTATTCACTACTTGTGGCCTTGTGTTAAATTAATGAAACGAGCGGCAATAATAATGTAAACTTTTCAGCAATAATAATATACATAAAACGGGTTTTCCAAATGTGGCGGAAGTAATGTATGCTGCTGGAAGACAAATCAGTATGTAATTAACAAAATCACAATAGTTTTGTTCATCCAAATATTGTCAAATTTTAAATGAATTTTGAATATTTATATTATTTTTTTGCATCAAATACATTTCATGTTTATGTGCGAATTCTCACAGAAAAAAATATATTAGAGGTTGCAAAAACCGCAAATTTTACCGCAGAGATGGACAAACACTAAGTAGCGTGATAAATGAAATGAGAGTGTGCACATCCATACTGTTTTTACGCTTTACTGAGCGCCAAGTAAACTTTGCAATTCCTTTTCCTATTACTACACCATTTCATATCCACACACAAAAAAAGCATGTGTTGGTGATGATGATGATGATGATGTAAGAGCCGGGAGTAGGCAAGCATATAGAGAGAAAGCATTTAATGATATCCGTCACAAATTCCCTATTTTAAGTGGATGTGAAAACTTTGAGCAACATAACAAGTTGGATGAAAAATTGTATACAAAATACTTCCAGAATAGATTATCATCCCGTCTCTCTCTGTAAAAAAAAAAC
>JAHZNC010004396.1:0-18119 GCA_027744095.1 Zhuqinia jingwanae | reverse complement strand
AACAAGCTAGTTTTATGTGAGACGGAATTTGGAATTCATGGTGTTCTCTATAATATGCATTGTATGCCTTCTCTTGTTAGAAAGAAAACAAGAACAATTTGTCAATGTCTGATTCCATTATTATCCGGAATTTGTTGTTATATATGAGAAAACACACAAGAGTAAATGAGAAATGCTACGGTAGGCATGCAGAATGCTATTATGTACGTAGTCAGCGCTATGTTTAGTGTTTTTCAATTGAGTTTATTGGGTTTGGGTATTTGTGTGGGACGAGCAGGGTTTCCCAGAGAAAATGAAAAATTGTTCGGGGAGGAGGAGAATGAATGTAGAAGTTTTGTATATGAAAAAACTGACTACCTAAATATATATATGAGTAGGTGTAGTAACGCCCATATTACCAACAAAGATTAAAGAAAGTTGCGAACTTGTCATCTTTCCAGTGTACCAAAGCGACGGGAGGATTATGAAACTAAACTAAAAAGAAACTAGTTCAAGGCGTATAGGGGCAAAAGGAAGTAAGGTTGTAGGTTGGTTGGTTAGAAATTATATGAACATTGATACTCCTTTCGTTTCCTTCTGCGTACTTGGTTTTTTGTTGTTTCCAAAGATTCCTGCTTTGGCCTATCATGATAGCTCGGGTGAGTGGCCATGGTAAAAAGAAAGTGGAGAAAAGAAACATACTAAACATTTGTGGAAAGTTGTTGATTGGTAGACGGATTGAATGGAAGGATAAGGGGGCCATCTAGGATTAAGATTTGTGAATATTTGGATGAGGTGGTAGTGGTGGATCAGAAGAATTATGATATCATTGTGATTTCTTTGTTGCAGGATTGGTGGAACTGCTCCTCTTTTCATAGTTACTACAAAACTTGGAATATTTTGGTGCATGACTGGCTGTACACTTATATTTTTAAGGTAATTTAAATGTGTGAAATATGAAAAATAAAAAAATGAGGTAATAATAAAATGTGTAGTTTGATTTTTTGTTTGTATGCACCTATATTTTTTATTTGTTTATTTTCAGGATGCGTATGAAATGGGCCTTTCCAAATACCACAAGGCGCTACCAACCATCCTAGTTTTTGTGATATCTTCTCTATTCCACGAATACGTTCTTAGCTTTGCATTCAACTTTTTCTTTCCCGTATTGCTTACCTTGTTTGGAGGATTCGGACTGGCGTTAACTTTTGTGAGGAATAGCGAAAGTGTGGGAGGAAACATTTTTATGTGGTTTGGGCTTATATCCGGATCCGGGATTCTGGTATGCACTTATACAATGGAATTCTATGCCAGATTAAATTGTCCTGAAGGACAAATGGTAAGTTTTCAACTCACAATTCGCTATTAATTCAACATAGATGATAACTGCGTTGATAGGAGTATTGATCATATCCTTGCTAAATTGTTGGTTGGCTTTGTACATTTTCAGGATGCCGCAGCCGACTTCTTCACTCCTCGATTCTGGACCTGCAACGCAATCGTGTGGAAATAAAAAATAGGGCAAACAAAAACAAATAAGCCATTTTTAAACTTTTTAAAACTATCAATGTTTAAACTTTTTTAATCATTATTACTGCAAAGTGCAAAGTATGCAGTGCATACTACATTTACATGCGTGATTAATCATGATGTATAAAACTAATTTATTAGTTAAATTATGTGAAATATATTATGTTGATACTTAATTTATACATAAAACATGTTACGATGGTGATACGAGTGGATGCTTGAAAATAGAAAAGCCACAACAAATAAAAGAAAAATAGATTTTTTACCGAATGAAATCTTGCAAGCTGTGAAATTATTATTTTTTAAATAATTAACATAATCATATGGGATATCGACACGTAATCCCCTGTATTGTGCTTCATTTTTATATTGACATCCATGTTTATTTAAATACACATTTTTCGTTTTTACAGAGACGTTTTAAATCTATTATGACTTATCTAATCATAATTAATCAAACCAAATCCTTTTACAATAATTAGTAATTAGTCATCCAATAATTAATTTATTAGTTAGTCTGTTTATAGGCATCAAATTATTTGGAATCTAAAAATAAAGCAAAATTATATCGAATTATGTTCATCGTTCATATTATACTTTTCAATTCTTTTTAAATGAAAACAGCAACAAAATTCCAATATTTTTTTACGGCCTATAACATTTATTTTCGTAATGCAATATACATTTCTAATTAATTATATTTATAATAGATATGGTAAAACATACCAGAAAAGTACAATAATCAACTGAAAAAATACATGTCTAATTCAATAATTATTCATACTGGTCAACAGTATGGTGTATGGATAGCAAAAAAATAATAATCTAATTTTCGTAAGAAAAATTAATAAAATTCACTAAATGCACCTATACAGCCTATGTGTATACTAAATGCACAGAACAAACATTTTATGTACAATTTTAACTAACTGGTAATATATATGGGCAACGATGAGCTGTTAGAACATATTTTTTTCGTACATAATCATCAGGATACTACTCTTTACCACTTTGATGGAACTATAATTATAAGTTGTATGTATTTCTACATTCCAACCCAATTTACAATTTAATCACTTAACTAATGATGATAATTATTATTAATCATACACAAATTGTTTTGATATTTTTTAACAGGATGAATATAATATGCAATTTATATATAACAAAAAGTTATGCACATTCATTGACACACAGATTTTAATAATCTTCACCGGGTATTAAAACTATGAAGGTTTTTGTCGCATTTAGTAAACTTTTTTTTATACCAATTCAATATTCATATATTTTTAGACAAATTTAAGTCTATAATAATGATAATTAATAATGATGATAATTTAGTTATGCCTCTTTGATTATATTACACTTGGCTTTATTTTAAACCTCATATCATCACATCATCACTTTGCCGAGCTACATACTGATTAAGTGATTAACTAATAGACTAATAGGTATATAGAATATATGCAATTGATTGAAAAGCATAATATATTTAACTTTTTTGCCTTAAGTCTCACTTAAATTGATAATTCATAATAATTATTTTTCAAGCTTTAATTTTAATAATATCAGGATATGAACATCAAGTTAACTAGTCTAAAAGTGACATTGTGTCATGTCTCTAGTTGTTGTTCGTATAAGTTTGTTTTTGTGTGCTACACACAGTTTTCATGACAAGACTCTCAAAGGAAGAATCATAATAATTATATATCATTTGACATTTTACATGAAAACTAATGATTATTATATTCTACGTGCTTGCTACTTTACTCAAATATCAAATTTAATTAATCCCTTTGATTTCATTGCATACATTTTGTAATACGCACATTAAAATTTTAAAAAATCTACTTTTTTCAGAATTTACTATAACCAGCTTTATAATACATTACATTACACGTACAGTACATTTTTTTGTAATGACCCGGAAGATAGCAAATATTTAACTTGTAACTATAACTAGTGCAGTAGTGGTAATATTTCAGTACATTTAACCTATTATTTATTTCACAAATATTTAAGGATATAACAATCATAATTAAATGATTGATCTGTATATTGTGAGATTGATGCTTGATATTTTTGATAAATGGATATTTTTCATATGGTATACAGTTTTTTTGTAGTATACGCAGTAATAATATGTATGTATTTTCAGGAGCTTAACTTATTTAAGTTGATTTTGCACATTATCTTTCCAGTTACAAACGTACGAACAACTATTAATATATATATAGATATTTTTTAGATAATGATGTTTAAAATTGTAGAAAATACTTTTTTCTCTTGCTTGCTTATACTTAGCCTGAATTTGATTTGAATACCCTGGTGTTCGGATTGATTGATTTTTTTAAAAGCTAAGCTACTTGTACATAAAATTTATTCTGTAAGTATGTAGAGTTTTTTTTTATTAGAGAGAGAAAAGGTCCAATGCTCTGGTCTGATGGATGGTGGTGATATTGTAATGATATTAATGTAATGATCATTAATGATGTGATCAATCCTTTTCTTAAATATTTATAATTAGTTATCATCGGCTACAACACAACACTAAAACGTTAACAACGTTACCAATTTAGGATGAATATAGCAACCTGTCCCACTTTTGTATAAGCAAAAGGTAATTACCAAGTTTTAAGATGTTGGAATTACTGAAAATTGTCAATGTTACAATTATTTTTTTTAAACCAAGTTATAAAATAAAATATTGTGATATGATTCAATTAGTTAACCAACAAAACAATCAATAAAAATATTCCTACATGTCCTTCAGGTATTGTGTTTGTCACAAAGACTACTATGCAGAATGCAGATGCTGAGTCTACATTGCAGAGATTTCGCAAAGTAACAAAAAAAATTATGGGCAAATCAAATGCAATGATAAATGTATGTACATGTGCACATGTGCACTCATATAATCTACTTACTGGAGTATTACCACAATATATTTAATTAAAATATGCATAAAATCTTAAAGATTTAATCTTGTTATTTCATGTCAGAACTGCCCGCAGTTCCCAAGACATTAGCCACTAACGTTTTAACTAGATATTATGAGATATTTTAAACATTATACAACAACCAATAATAGGAAGTATTATTAATTAATGATTAGGTAATCTTTAATTCCACATATTATGGACCTACATACATTACCAGCTACCATTTTTACTTAAATACTCCACATAAAATAGCACTCGTTGGAAACGTCAATATTTTCTTTTATAACGTAACCTTACACCAAACGTTTCTGGAGAGCACCACAACATATAATAATAATCATTGACTAGACTATTCCACATTTAAAAATGAATTGAATTATCATAAATGATTACATTTATCTGTTAATCAAATAATATTTTAATAAGTTGATATTTTCTTTAAATTACTAATATTGAATTTAAATCTACACAGCTTTGGCCACAAACAATGAACATTTTGGATACATTCTTGTTGAATACATAAATTAATTAATGAGTATGTTTAAAAGAGGGGCAGGGACGTGTATATTGTAATTGGAACTTTGTAAAACTTGATTGTTTTCTTTCGATTTGTGAGTGGCAGTTTTCCTTTCTTATTCTTTAAACTGAAAAATATTGTACCATTTCTCATTAATTTTCAACTTTCGTTATATGAAGTAGAAGCATAGTTAGTGGTAGGGTTGGATGAGGAGTTGCCTCCACCCCCACCCCTAAAAATGGTTCTAAAACAATGGCAAAATTGTTTCTGGTCACTGGATGATTGGCGGTGATGATGAGAGTCCGCCGATTGTGAAAGTGAACACTCTTCAGGATCATCAGAATATCCAGTAGTAGTAGTACGATGTCGTTCTGGTTCCTCCTTGCTGCTCTCCTGCCCATCAGATCCTCAGCTTTGAGGGTCATTAGTATTCGTTGATGACCCCTTTGGTGATGACCTTCTCATAAATCCCATTCTCGTCTTCTTTTGAACAAACGAAGAAAATCTTGGAAGCATCAGTCTTCTGGAAGGAGATCGTTTGGCATTTTCATCTTTGCTAAGCACACTGTCTAAACTGCCACTGCAATGTTTCCAGGAGGATCTGCGGTGTTCGATTCCACTGGCACCACTCAATGCTGGAGAGCAGTCGGGTGAAACAAGTTCACTCCCACCACCTCCAACCAAATGCTCCTTGCCCTCTGCACTCAATTTATCGTCAGAAGTAATGTGACCTTCCGGGTCACTACTGGAACCTCGATGTTTGGCATGATATCGTTCACTCCCACCGACTGCCCCACTAGCATCCTTACTCTTGCTCCTTTTTGAATCCTTTCGGCCATGACGCCTGAAATAGTTTATTCCGTGATGCTTGTGTCCCCCGGGCACAGGTGGGGGACTTTCGCATCCACTTCCTCCACTTGTGGTAGAATCCGCACTAATGCTCAATCTCTCCGTGAATAATTTTAGTCTGGAGAAAAATGAATCTTTTGATTTGCTTTTAGTTGTTGACGATACACTTGCAGAGGAACTGGTAGTTTTGCATGATGATGAAAAATGATGATGATGTTTACCCGATGATACGACTCCGCCACCCAAAGTGGTCATGGTAGGAATAAATTCAACTTTTGGCGTGGATGCAAAACTGGTATCAAAAGAGATTCGATCGTCCCCTCTTGTCGCCACTGTGGACTGCCCTGAAGAATGATCACTCTTGTTCTCCCGACTTCCCTTGCGACTCGTGGAAAAATCAAAAGATGGCTCAGTAGCAATTTTAAACTTGAGTGCTTTCTCGCTCACAGCCACCTCTGTAATAGCTTCGTCCTCACTGCCGCAACCACCGTTCTCATCATCATCCCCATCCCGATCACTTTCTGACTCGACGGAAGGAAAACTCTGAAAATTGCTACCGCCACTGTTTGCTCGCAGCGGTAGTAAACCAGCTACCTTTAAACTGTTACTACTTCCGGACGCTTTGAGCATTAAAAGTTGGGATGCTCTGCGGTAGGTTAAAGGGTTAGAGTTCCGGTGGCCCATGGGTAATACCGGAAGTACAGGGGGTGTGGGATCCGAAGTAGTTAACACCGGTTTTAATGTTGTCGGAGCATCTGTACTAAACACAGGAGGAACTTTAGCAGGTGAAGGTGGTGCTGTGCTAGTAGTAAGCTGCTCTTCTTCTTCTGACACTGATGGTCTTGATGTTAAAGAAGATAATACATTGTCTGCAGAGGACGGAACTTTATCACAAGCGTTATCACTGCTGCTACTTGTCGTCCCCGTGGCAGGAGGATGTTGCTGTTGCTGTGATGTGGATGAGGGAGGATTTACGGACTGCATGGCTGTCACGTCGGTGCTTTTTCGATGACGGGATGGTTGCGAAGCCTCGTTCAGGCGCCTGTAGTAGTCCAGCGCATCACGGACTGGCTGTATGATCATTGGCTGCAAATAAGCAACAGTAAAATGCATGCTTTAATTTTTAAAAAATTTTTCTTTGATATGATACCAAGGTAAAAAAAATTAGTGTTTTAAAAAATCGCTGATTTTGGAAAGTTTTTATTAATTTAAATTGAAGAAGTATTGCATAATATAATACAATACATAGAATTAGTGTAACAAGCAACATTTCCGAATGTTGTATCTTCCGTGCATTCACACAACTGCTTCTTCGGTGTTTCTGTTCTTATGTACCCCACCTACCACCAACTCAACTCAATTTACCACAAAAATGTGTGCATACAACGAACACAGGTTTGAGCAAGCCAGTGCTTAGCGCGCGGCCTTGTGGTGTAATGGTCAGCACTTTGGACTCTGAATCCAACAATCCCAGTTCGAATCTGGGCAGGGCCTGATCACTTTTTGTATCCCATTTTCTCATGTTTTTTGCTTTTTTCATTGGAAACTTTAATTTAAATGTTTATTCGAATTTATTATTTTTTTAAAAATAAATTATTTCAAATTTACGGCATAAAAAGTTGCTTTTAATAGTTTTCTGAAATGGTATTGATAAAAAAAGCACAAATTAATTCTTGGAAATGTAATTTTAATAAATTGTTTAGCCATAATTGTGTATTGAATAAACAATTAAAAGAGGAAACAATACTAATATTTTAATAATGACAATTCGGGAGAACGAAAACTATTTTTTCAAATTAATTAAATCGCGACTGAGAGTATAAAAAGCATGTTGCCAACGGTATGTTTCCATTTGTAGTTGTAATAAAATATAAACTTCATATCTAAACAAACAAGCATTTATTTAAATTAAAATAAGTCAAATGATTTAAAAGAATAAATATTAAAGTTTTAAGGTGAAATTAACGTCAACAGGAGAATGAAAGCATTTAGAAATTTTTAAGCCTTGTTTAAAGATGATATTTGAATGATAAGGATAACGAGTTGAGTAATTTTGTGATCTTCAAGTTTAACTCTACTTTAATTACCTACTACAGTATCATTGGATGTTTTCTGGACATTTAAATGATTATAATTCAAACAATTTTTAAACAAAATCAAACTCACATCTAATTCCTGAAAGAAGGCTCCCAAAGCCTCAAACAATGGCAGCAATACTAGACCAATAAATGAACATTGGGAAGATGGCTTTGTAATCTTGTCCCGGTCCATGAACGGTGTAACTGGAAGACCTTCTAATTTCTCTGTGTCGCTTTGTTGAAAAAATTCCTGCAAAAGGTTAAAGGTTAAAGTTTAAAGTTGAATTTCCTGTTGTTAGGTTTGGCATAAGAAGAAATGTAAACTAAAATTAACTTACAGCTAAAAGACAATCAAGCCACGGTTCTGCCACATTCATTGGTCTTGCTTCATTTGAAATATCAGCTACTTTAATAAGTACCATTGACAGCTGAAAAATAAGATTAAAGTTTGCATTGTCAACAGTTGCAATTTGCAATGCATTATTTTTTGGATACTTTTTTCAAAAAATTTAATACAAGTTAAATTAACAACAAAAATTGTGAATCCGAAGCCAACATTAAAAAAAAAGTCCATGGTCTCTTCCTACTCCTACAAATATATATATTTCTCACATCACCCCTTCCACTCTTTCCAATTACCTGATAGATATTATTGTACCCAGGATGATCCAAATCATGACAAATACAGGAAGTTAAGAGTATTAAAGTCTCCAGGTCGCCTATTCTCTCCGATAAATTTACAGAACACGCCATCCCAAACATCTACGTTGCAAAAAAAAAACAACAAATAGTATAACACGAAATTCTATCTTGTTTTTTTGTTTTGTTTTGCAACTATTTATTATTATTCCAGCACACAATCATTATCGAAAAGGGAAAAGTACACACTCAGTGAAGTTTGTTAAAAGCAAGAACACCCACGTAAATCTCTCATTTCTATTCCTTTTAAACCTTCTTCCCTCTCGGCATGGTGATTGGAGTAAGCTAAAAGCTTGCTCAATTCTTGTTATTGCATTTCATTGTTTTAACAAGCAAAATTTTTATTTCAGAAAAGTTCAAGTGTCTTATAAATTGAATGAAAACTCAAACTAATAAGCGTTGCCCTTATTTATAAGGATAATAATAAAATAATAATACATTAGTGAATTTACAGCTTTATCATTTTAGTGAAGCTGAAGTTATATTCTTCTTTTTGAAATTGTATCCATCTTTGTATCAAATATTTATAAAATACTTTACTTCAAACAACAAAATGCTTATCATATAATTGTTCAGTTCGAAGGTTTACAAAATCATTATTTTGTAACTAACTATACGAGGAACAATAATAATGGTGAATTTGATTTGAATTCGGGATAAATTTCCGGAAAAGTATTATTATCTCTCTTGTTGGTTGGTCCTCATTAAATGTGATATCATTTCAGCTTTGAAATCTCACTCATCACCACAGCAGCAGTATCTGGCAAAATATTCTCTGCCTGTCTTTATATGATTGTTGTAGCAGTTTTCCCATCCAGTTGTAGTAGGTATTTAAATTTAGGCAGAATAATTTGTTGAATGGTTTATCATCGAATTTGCAACCCACTACCACCTGTGTACTAATGCGGCTTTCCGGAAACATAACGCTGGTGGTGGCTGATACTGATACTACAGCAATAATAATTTGCTAAAGTACTTTAACTAGCCGGATACTATATTAAATGGTGGTCGTGGGATGATGCTCTTAAAGAATTCAAGCGAAGCCACAAACTTCAGTTTGTAATCCGCTTGTAAACATCAAACGAATTTAATACCCTAAAACTTACACGATAATTCATTCCACTCATTCATGTCATGCTTGTTGACTCAAGTCCGTATAAGAACAGGAGTTTTGAAATTCACCGTCTTTCTTCCCCACTAAACATACAGAAGACAAGTAGATACTCTAGCCAACAAAAAGCATATAAAAGGATCGGGCTGAGCTCAGTCAGACGAATATAAAGCTCAACAGCATATCAACTTAATGTCAATAATAAAGTTATATATAAAGTTGATGAAAAACTATGATAATGATAGTAGTAGCCGCCCACTTTCAATTCTGCTGAATAGCAAATTACTCGAAATAAGTATTATAACCTTTTTCTCTACTTTGCTAAGCCTACTTTACAACTGAACTGGAAAAATAAGAAGCTACTACGTACATATTATAACAGCACGTTTTGCTGGTAAACTAACTCATTAGAAAATTAAAAGAAACTTAATAATGCGAAAACGTAATACTTTTAATGTCAAAATGGGTACACTATAATACGTGTTATTTTGACTAACATTTGTCGGATTGCGCAAACATTGCCAAGGTAATTCTTAAAAAAGTTATCATCAACAAGGATTTGCAAACAGCAGGTAGATAGGATGTAATGTAGCTGGAAATGTTGCAACATATTAATACTAGTACACAAGTAGCTAGTTTATTGCGCTACTTACCATTTGAGTGACGCAAAAGCAGTGGCGGAAGTTATGGAAAGGAACAGCGTTATAGTTATGGTAGACGCGGACAAGAAAGTTTCTTAGGATATTAATCTCAATATCAAATTTCTTAGGAAGCTCCAGTTCAAGGTACATTTGTTGCAAGAGAACTATCATCTCCTCATCCTCCCATTGCCAATTGTCAAAGGTGGGCTCACGAAGCAACTGACAAGTTTCCCTTGTCAATACAACGTCACTGCAAAAACAAACAAATATACACAAATGACATCATACATCATCATGTCATTCATAATATTTCGTAATTGATCCGTGCTAAAACTATTATCATCTCACAGGACACGTGTACGACATACATATAGCAAACAAGGGAAAATACACAATGTGATAGTAATCAGCTACAAAAATAGGACTACATCACGTAAGAACTAGTTAAAAAGTTACCTGAGTCTGAGGAATTTATCGCAAACAACTTGTTTAGCATCCTTACTCCTGCGATGATAACCAGGTCCCAATGTTGATTTACCGGTTGTCCCTTCTATTGCGGGATCCATTAAGGGTGCTGGATGAAGCGCTTTATAAAATCCTTAATGAAAAATGAAAAAAAATTGGCGAGCTATAAACACAGGACCGAAAAAAAAATGATAATACAATTTTTTTTAAAGCTATTAAATATTTTACCTAGCCAGCTAAGATGTTCGTAATTTTCCAGCTTGGTCCTTAGTTCATTAACCTCTTGCTTCAGTTCCTGGACACTCTCGAAAGGGGATGACTGCCGCTGGAAACAAAACTCCAAGGCTCCCACCCTGCCAATTACAAGAGGAAAGAAAATGCATTATAATTTGTTGAAGCATTGAACAAAATGCCTCTGCACCATGCAATTTGAAACCTAACAACAACACTCAACAACAGTGACAACGCAATATCATTTTTTGATTTCCCAAAGCCATAAAACAATACACTACTACGACTACGTCACACCTCCTCTGATATGGTGCTGCTGGTGTGGACCTAGGAAAGTAATAAATGATTACCCCCAGTTGCCTCATACGTCAACTGTAGCTTTCCATTACACCTAATATTAGAGAGAGGTGTGTGGTATCTTCAGAAATTAATTGCAATTACTCGGGAAGTCAAAAAGTATACACTCAATAAAGTACATATAAACTCTTTTTATATTTATTCCGACTTCCTAGAAATCTGCTCCCTAATTATTTGAATGATTGGGTTGGGTACCAAATAGTGAAAAGATAAAAGAGAAGAAGAGGTTAATTAGAATTTTATGGTGAAGTACCAAAACCCTTTTTGTACAGGGTGATCACAATATTGAATATCACTCAAACACACACATCCAGATAACTTTGTTGGAAAACCTGAAGTATCATTCAAACTTGTCAATTTTACTGCAAACACCCTGTATATCTCTGACTCTCCTCCTCGCGCCAATAAATATACTCATTTAACAAAGTTAAATGAAAGTAATAAAACTGCTGGCTGTAATTTGTATATCCCAACAACGCATCAGACGAAGAACAAGAAGACACACACTCCTTCTTCAGTAAAACGAAACTTCCAACATAAGTGCTTACCTTCATCTCCCTCCAAAAAAAACCTCTCTACTTTCTTCTTATCCTTATCTTCTTTCTATAATTTGATTACCTTCTTCTTGAATAGTGACAATGATGAAACTACATAGCCTTTACAGCAAGATGAAACGGAGTTTTTATTTTATTATTGATCTACACAATCCTAATATCATATGAATGTTTTTTTTTCACCTTCAATTTATTGTATTTCCCATTAAAACAATTGCGTCACCACTTTCTACTTTGAAGAGGCAACATGATCTAATAAAAAATATACCCAATACCCTGCCAGTATTCTTCTCTGATTGCTTTTTTTTTGTTTCGGATTAAATTACTTCCTGTTTTAATAGGATTAAGATTTACAGAAGGATTCAATTTTCTTCGCAGAAAAGTAGTCGAAAAGGGAGTACAAAAAAATGTGAAGAGACAGGAGAATACAACAAACATCAACAAAAGCAATTCCAACAATTAACCAGGATTCATTAAAGCAAGTCAACAAAAAAACGATATAGTTCTCATTTGGCTGTAAAAGCCAATTTTCATATTTATGCGCCTCATTTTCAACAGGAAAATTACCATAAAATCTTCATTAAACCAATGCAATGACCAGTTAGTTAAACACGCTTAATAGCTTTTGGCAGTGATCACATGGGTTACTCTATCTCTTTTATATGCATTTTCTTGCACTTGTCTCCGACCCAATCCAATTTAGAGAAACCTTGTGCTCCTCAAAGAAATTTTTATTGCTTGCTTGTTTGTTTGGCAATTGCATTTTTATTGGACTAAATTCGCCAAACGAAAAAGAGGTTTTCTTTAAATGTTTGTTCACAGTTATTGCATTTCAATTAATTATTGCCGTTGATTGTGGCTGGTGAAAGCTGGTGTGACAAGAGATGAAAAGATGCAAGCTGCTAATTGAAATGAGGGGAAAATAGCACTCAGCAGTATAGCAGATAGCAGTTGGTTGTTTGCATTCAAATGCGTATGGTGTAAAATTTATGCTTGTTAAAATGTTTCCAAATACACTTTTGAGGGTCATTAATTGACAAAGAAAATACAGGGAATGCAGTAGGTATAATGCAATTTATTGCTAAATGGTCGCAATATTGTAATTTTTTCAAGAAAATATATATTTGCTTTTGCTCACCTTTTCTCTAAGGAGAGTAAATCGATTCCCACTTGTTCCATCACAATTGCTGCAACAAAAAAATAAAATTACAATCATTGATTAGGTAACTTAATTGAATTTAAGCGACACATTATTATTAATACATGATTACATCCATCCATCCACTTTCATTTCATACGAAGCTAGTTGTATTTTACTAAACATTTGAGTTCAGTAAATATTTTGATAGTGATAAAAAATTAAATCTAAAAATCGGGATGTTACAATTTTTGTGCAACAGGATATCAAGGCAATCAAACAAACAAACATCAACATAATATCACATGTATATGTCATGTTGTAGGCATGTTATTAGATAATTCCCCATTTCCATTTGCATTGCTTCTCTTCTTGAGTAACATTTTTAGTTTTTAAGGTGGCATCTTTTATCACAGTCACAAGATGTATCCTCAATTTTCTCAGAAAAGGGCTGATAGTTGAAAGCCTACATATTAAAGGATCGTTTATCTGCCCACCCAAAACTACATGATGATATTGCATTGTTTTAAATGCCATGTCGAACCACATCACGCCAAGTGTTCATTTCACTGCCTTGGATTCCTGGATTCTCTTGGTTTTTCGTACAAAGTTGTTGTTTTTTTGGTTTAAGGTTACCTAACTACACTTATTGACCCACTTCAAAATACGACACGATGATATAAAATTACCTACTACATATTTTTTACTTTACCTTCTTTCACAAGCATACCCGACAAAATTAAGGTGGATAAAAGGGTTACAACTTTTGGATCACAAGAAAAATAGAGCTACAAGAGGGAACACAATGAATACGGTAAATGTAAAATAACAACGATTTCCATTCGATTGACTTTTTTCTTTTATCTGTCTGATCTGTGGAATCTAAACGGATTTAATTTTCTCCTTTTTTTCATGTAAGGTAGCACGGACATGGAGGTACGTACATTCTTGCTTCACAAGAAATATAAAGAATGAGAAGATGATATTCTCCACGGACAACAACGATTGATCCATTCTCTACAAACATTCAAAGAAGAAAATTCGAGACACGACTTACCAACGTCATTCCGTCTCGTTGCTAAGCCCATACATTATTCCAAAGACAAAAGGAAAATAGTCTAAATTTTTTTTGTGATATTTGTCATTTCTTTTTGCAAGAGGAATTGACACAATTTTGGGTCTTTCGTTGCTTTCAGCATTGTATGTAAACAAGCGTCAGAGGAAATCCGAAAGCAGGTTATTGTCGATGAAATCTTTAGTCTGGGTTACCTTCAACGAAAATGCACGTTCAATTTCCAAGTTACAATCTTGGGATACGAAATCTTAGTTTATTATTTGATTAGTGGCGGTCGAAAATTTCCTTTCAAATGTCTAAAATAGGAGTGAATGTTACTTCTGATAATTTTTAACTGCCAGGCCAGAGATACATAGTTTTTTTCAGCAATATTTTGTAATCGGAGTTCCCCTGAAAACTTTCATCTTATCATGATTATACGAATTCTTCTCTCTTTTAAAGTCTCCTACTATTTATGAGAAACATTCGAGCTTCGAGAAGGTGATTCCTTTTCAAACGCAAGTATTTTTAGAAGACTTTCAGACAATCAGAATAAAGAAGAAAAAACATTTTAAAACGTAACGTAATCTGTAGAATCGTATACCAAGTATTTTTTCCACACTATACTTACATACATACATACCTACTTTGACGTCAGTTTGTTTAGTAATTGGTTGCTTACCAACGTTATGCAACACAGGTAGATAATTTATATCATTTTTATAGTGATAGCGTTGAGAATTGTAAATCAATGAGTCAACATCCCATATTATTTGTTTCATGGTGCCCCACTTTTTATTTTGGGTCTTTTCAAAAGAATCCAAAGATGATTTGTAAGATATTAAATACTAGCCCCCTACCTAATGTATGTCCAAAGTTTCTTGTGTACAAGCGTGCCGTTGTTTTCACTTCCAAAAATAGGTATGACTTGCTAAATATAAGAGGGTGAGAGCCATATAGGTAATAAGCGTTAGCATGACAGGAAAACGGTCTCTACTACAATGATAGGTTGTTAGGGAGGGTAAACGCATTGATAACATGCCATCAATTTTGATGGGAGCATAGCAGCTGAATATAGTGCCACTTTGCCCCTTGTTGGCATCCAGTTTGTAGTAGTGCTGCACACGCCACAATAAACTAATAAGATTTTTTCGCAGAAAGTGGCTGCGCACGTCAGCTTAAGTGAGTAGAGCACATTAAAATGGAGTAAAGGAGGAAAAGATGATTTAAGGGAAAAAGAAGGACACACAACAAACAAGTAAGTAAGGTTGGCACTGGCAGCACTTTTTTCAGGGTATATATAATAACATGACAATCCATTCAACCAGTAATAATTCAACCAGGTTTTTTTTACCGAAAAGAAGAAAACAACCAACGAAAAAAACACAAGTTATATAACCGTCATCAAGATCTCAGGTGGTTACCTATTCTACTGTACAACAGTCACTCTGGAAGACTATATAGTTTGCTGCTGCTGTTGACGTCATTCCATTGCATACTAGCTTCTCTTTTGGGAGTTTTACTTTTATTTTTTATACTTTTTTATTCAAAGAGAGAGAGAGCCAAGTTTTTACATAGGGACAGAAGAACACAGGAAGAAAAACTATAAATCTACACAAGGTTGCGTGACAAAACATAAGTAGTCATCATTAAACGACAATAGGAATAGGAAAGCAGTATAAGAGGTTGAAAGGAAAGTACAAGAGTTAAAAAAACATGTGTATAACGCACAGCACAGCAGTAAGCAGCAACAGTCACACAGTGGCAATCGTCTTCGTGTTGCGGTTTGTTACCAATCTTGTTCCAACACACCGAAAATAATAATAATAATAATAATAGCAATAAAAATACAAGCCGAAGGAGACAGAAGAACCGACGACCTAATGTAAATTAAATTCTGATACCAGAAACGGGAAAACTTAGTGCACCAAAAAACACAATTTTTAACCACCACATTATTACCACAACAACTAAACTAAAAAGTTACTAATAATAATGTCTTAATGCTTTTTAGTTGGTCGTATGGTGATTCTAATGATGATGACGTGACATGGACATTGAACACGACAGAGTCAAGTTTTCTGCGCGTTTGGCTGTTGTATGACCTTACTCGTTAGCTTATGCTATCGTACTAACCACCGCTCTGCTCTCAAAAAAATTACACATACTTTCAACAAATCATCATTGTACATGCCATCATCATGCAGCAACAACAACAATTTTTTTATAATAAAAAAGACTCACACACGACTCAAAAAGCTTTTGTTGAAGGATGCTTGAAGAAGAAGAAAAATGTTTTTGAAACTCAAACTCACATTGCATCTTGCATTGCCTTAAAAAGAGCAGAAGGGAAAAAAGAAGGATGCCAAAAGTTTAAATCCCTTGAGATGCCTCGACGATGAGGATATATGACGGCATAGTACACAAGAAGAAAAAGTCGAAGAAGGGAAAGTGGTAAAATAAAAAATATACATGTATTTAATTTTAGGCATCTTTACTCTGACTTGTCCATATGCTCACGTGTGTACGATGTACGATATATGATAACAAAAAGAGGGCACGTCAATTGCGTATTATATTATGTGAGTCCTTTAAAATGGGACTTTGTATTTTATAGAGGTTTTGAGAAAATATGTGCATAAAATACCATCATCATAAAAACCAGAAAATGTATAAATCCTACGAGCTCGATAGTAGGACAGTAATAAGTTATGTGTTTTTATATGGAACGCTCCCATGAACAAAGTAAGAGTGACAAGAAGAGAGGATTCCCCAAGACCAGATTTCATCATCATCTTCTTTTTGCTACTCTGTGTGTGTCTCTTGACTCAACTATGAGCAACACAAAACGACAACGTTTACTTCCTGTCTTTGCTCTGTACTATATTCTTAGAGTGTGAACACAGAAAACAGAAATGCGACCTTTTTCAAGACTTTCAGTGAGGATGAAGCAGATTCTGTACGACAGCAACAGGAAAAATATAGAAGACGTAATAATAACTATATACATTGATATATGCCTTAAATGGTACGACATGGCATGGTAGTACAGTATTTATGTTTTATGATATGTGCTGCTGGTTGATGCAAGCTGCTATATGCATATGCTATGTTACATGTGTGTTGTTGTTACTGTAACATTTATAACCTGCTATTCTTTATCTTTTTCGATCCTTTCGTCGACACAAAAGTCATAAAAATTGTGTAGTAAGTAATAGCCCTAGTGGTGGTGGTGGTAGAGCATGGAACGAAAAAAAATATAAGAAAGAACTCAAGAGAATAATAGGAGTAAAGAGAGAGAGGGAGAAAAATGAAATCCGCCTGTTGCGTTTCCTATGAGAGAGTATAATATATGGAACAGTGACTGGAATCACTGGAATGGAGGAAGTTGGGTGGTGAAATATATTATGGTGTGGAGGGAAATGGAGGAAAGTAAGCATGAAAGATAGAGATGGAGAAATGTAAGGAGGAAAAGAAACGTTGTCACGGTTATGTACTTAGGTAGGTATGTATTGTAGGTATCTTTATTATGTGGTTGTTGTCTTGTATTAGATGAGGAAATAATTCTGTCTTTTGTTGATAATGTTGGGAAATATGTTGCCTACACGTGTTGTCTTATCTGCAATGAATAGTTGTTTTGTTATTTATTTGGATAAAAATATTGCTTTTAAATAATTAATTTTGCTTGCAAATTTGCTGTTAAATTTTAGATGGAATTTTCAAATGAACTTAAAACTCGATAAAGTCATGTTTGAGTCCTTGCTTTGTGCTAAATTGTTGGTTTTTTTATACAGTTTAGTCTCTCTTTGTGCAAAAGAATTTGCTTTACAAATTAAAATATTGGATGAATAAACATTGTAATACACTGTAACATTGTAACATAGAGTAAAAGAAAAATATAAAATATTTATAAGAATTACCCTCGTCACTACGTGATACTTGTCATCAAGCTCAACCCATTCATTTTAAGTGCA
>JAHZNC010004395.1:0-26330 GCA_027744095.1 Zhuqinia jingwanae | reverse complement strand
ATTGTTTTCGCATTCAGATCTGAGTACACACCATTACTAGATACAGGTGCTTCGGGCACCTGATTCGGGCTTCTCTGGTATAGAATATAGATATCAACAACACCAACCAAGCAAGGATACACGGTTTAGCTTGTTATATAGGATGTAGTACAGATAGTTAATATAAAATATTTTTTTTGTATAAAATATATAACAACCAATAATGCATGCATGTATTTCTGCAGGGTATATATAATTTATAGTACACTTAAACCTTGACAAGTATGGTGGTGTGTGGTGGTACGATACAAGATAATACATACTATAATGTAATGTAACCCAATACAATTATTCAATGATTCTAAGCGTTTGTTGTTAATGTCAATGTTGTATATAGGTATTATTACTAATAGGTAGTATAAAATAGATTGCATCATCTCACCTTCTCATCATATATTATTGTCGAGAAAAGATACACTATGCATCCACGAAGCAATCTATCCAAGTTGGATGATCCTACAGATTACCCATATACCCGAACGAAGAAAAGAAAAGGATGTTTTTGTCTTCTTTTTTAACTTTTCACCTGAACAGGAGGAATAAGAAATTACACATAACAAAGCTTTTTTCCAAGAAAATCTACCGTCTTTTCTTACATATATTGTTTTTTATTGATAATCTCCATCATTTGATGATATGCACATTATTACTATATGGTAGTCGTTCAATAATGTACCTATGTTACGATGTTACTATGCTGTACATTGTGTATAAAATTGAATACAGCTTTGCATGCATGCTACTTGATGTCCTTCAGCACACAAATACCTAGTATTCAGTTCAGATTCAGCGTAATTATTCCTATTCCTGTAATGTTGGATTACAAATTATATATTTAACTAATACAATGGCTGGCTATATAGTGTATTTTATTTAGCCGCAAGATGTAATTTGTGTGGAGGCATTTTTTGTTAGCGTGGCCATGAAGAATAGCACATTAAATCATTTTACACAGAGTAATGCAGTCTTCGCCAATCCTCCTCACACAAAGAAACAACCCTTTCTTCTAATGATAGCAATGATGATGGGCAATCCTCGCACAAAACCTCTGTAACATACACAGATTTTTTTTTGCTTCACAAGTAAATTGCTAAAAATTGCCTTTAGATTTTGCTATAATGCGAAAAGAAATTTTGCAACATTATAGCCCGGTTTTTTATTAACGAATGATAATGCGCAAACTAATGATTGGGGTTTTAACTAAAGACGAATCCATATTAGTGGGGTAAAACGAGAAATAACATAAACGCAATGTGCCAGAATAATAATAATGAAGAAAATGTAGCCCGTTGTTATTTGAGTACCAGAGATTGCGTAAGAATGATGATGACAAAACTATAAGTGGGGGAGTACGTGATGGCTGAAATGGAAACGCTAAAACACATTTTTGGAAACAAAGAAGGGCCTCTTTGTGGCTAATTTAACATTTGTTGTTTTAAATGCTAAAAGCTACATCATGTACATAAAAGAAATCTTACTCAGATTTAAAAACAATCATATGATAATGGAATCAATAAAATTCTTAATCCGATTCAATTCGTACTTGGGTTCCCTACCATGCAACAAACAATCCATCTATTCTACACGCAATTTCAAATTTCAGTTAAAAAAAACCTTGGAGACAGAGACAGGTGTATATAGCGTATATACCTTTATATTTTATAAATCATTTTTAAATTAAATTTTCACCTTTATACAATCATCTTTCTTCATACTCCGATACTAAATTAAATTATCTCATACAAAAGAGGGATGGAAATGGAAGACTGCAAATAGTGCAAATATGTTTGGTCTATCTTGCAGCTCTGCATTTACATAAATGAACAAAAAATCAAGTTCAAAAATTGCTTTTATGCACAATGCCTCACACAAGTCACACACCGGTATACCACCATCCACATCATCATCTCAAAACAATTGCAGCTGATGCAATGGATGATGCTGATTTGGTGATAATGACTGGGTGACGTGTGCTTTAGTTACCTTTGCACTTACACTTTAAAATATTGAACATTTTGTACTTCTCAACCTTCGACTTTGCAGTAAATAATACTCCAACTGTACATGCATTATAACAATGTCCAGTCACCAAAAACATTTAGCTTCATTTTTTACTACTGGAACTGCAACAACAACTGGAAATCGAAAGGGATATTTTAACTACAATAATTAAAACGCTTACAAGCAGGTGTGTAATAAGTGTCTTGCAATGTCCATCATCTATCACCTCACTCCGCTTGTTCAAAAGTAATGTTGTGAGTTGTGATAGTAATATGTATGTACCTTTTTACCTGTTCAATGTTAGTGTAGTATAAGCAGTCAGTTATAGATTTGTTATTTTCTCCAGGAAGTGTGAACGTTTGGTTAATACATGATAATCATGGTAATTATGATAAAATTTGTATGGTGAAAAAATTGGGAAATAGTATCATTTTTTACTCAATCAAATCATGTTAGCCAGACACCACAAGCAATAATAATTAAACATAATTCAAACTTACATCTTGCTTCATGCAAATAATTAGGCGACTCACTTGAGTCACTTGTTATAAAACACTAAATAGACTGCAACTGCACTACATTAAAACTATATTACTATATATGTATTTTCAGCTTGAAAATTGAAACATTTTACTGTATTTTGTAGTTTCACAAGTTGATCCCTGTAGACTCGTAGACCTGAAGTCGCAGTCCGCAGGATCATCCACCAGTGACTTGATCATTTTAGAAAATTAGTTGTTGGAAGTTGGATGGTTAAAAATCTAATTAGCTCATTGTGACGGTGACAATTTAACAAGGGGCGAAAACGAAGCACGCAAGAATAATGTCAACCTGGGTGAAGGATGACCAACGCACATGGCTACAAAAGCTATGTGCTGGTGTTCTGAAGCAGGGTCCATTGCCGAAACATGTTGGTTTTATATTAGATGGGTAAGGAATATGGTAATATATCAATATCATAAAAGCTTGCCTTGGATCAATTCTTTTTTAATTATACATATTTCCATTTTTATGTTTCCAGAAATCGCAGATACGCGAAAGGGAGAAAGCTGAAAAGTATTGATGGGCATAGTAAACATTAGCAAAGGAAAAATTTGAAAAGCTCCTGGAGGAAAGGTAAATGTTACTTTTATAATATCAACATATTATGTTGTTTTATTGCAGCATTGACTGGATTAGTAATTTACGTTTTTCTCATTGATTCTAGGGATAAGATAAATCAGGAGGGTGTTTGCATTCAAATAATTGGGGACTGGTCCCTTGTACCAAGAGATTTAAAGGAGCTAATGGCTAAGGCAATGCTTATGACTAAAAACAATACCAGAGCGAAATTAAATGTGGCTTTTGCATACACAGGTAATTAGTCAAGTTTTGTAATGTGGAAAGATCCAATACAATGCAGCCATCGTGTATTTAACGAAGGCGAAGTAATAAAGTTATGTAAAAAATTTAGCACGAAATGAAATGGCACGAGGGGTCAACTCATTGATAACTGGAGTTAGTAATGGAGAGCTACAGCTGGAAGACCTATCCGAAGACCTATTAGAAGAAACATTCCAAATTCATCCCCCAAAACATTTAGACTTGCTGGTGAGAACATCTGGAGAAACCCGTTTGTCCGACTTCCTATTGTGGCAAAGCAGTGAAACTGTATTATGCTTTACGGATGTATTATGGCCAGATTTCACTTATTGGCATTTATTGGGCTCTATCTTTCAGTATCAGTCAAACAATTTATTATTATCCACGGTAAAAATATTTTATAAATCAGCAAAAACAAATAATTTCTTTAATTTTGGTATGTAAATATGTTAGAATTTTGTTTTTATCGTATTAATTGCAGATTGAAGTACAGAATGGAGAACCATCATCTTGCTCTGAAACCGAAAGAAGAAAAAGAGATTTTACTGATAAAATTAGGAGTGATAAATGGAGTTCCTTGAATTTAGAATCCGACGTCACCAAAGTGTCATGAAAGTCGTGTTAATAATATAGTTCTATTTCTAAACTTCATAGATTATTCATTAAAACAATTTGATGGAGAAAAACAATCATTATTTATCCAAAAAATAAAAGAGGGCATAATCGGACGTACTAAATTATCATGTATTTTTGTGTGACCAAGTAATCTAATAAATTGAAAGTAAGATTCATTTGTCGATTTATCAACATAAAAATATTAGGAATCCACAAAATACACATTCTTGTCCGGATATTTTGTGCGTTTTATATTCATATTATGTATCCAATGCATTTGATGAGGAACCATTCATTTAAAGGCTTGATCAAATTCTCATTTTTTGCCCCCCCCCTTTCCCCTGCTTGAAATATTTACATTATGCTTAAATACCGGGTCACGCGAACCTAGCAGCCCCCCTCCCCCCTTTGCTCAAACCTTTTAAATGAATGCCCCCTGATAAATCATTTATAATTCTCAGTATTTTGCAAAATTATAATCTCTGGTTATAATTATAATAAAAAATTTCATGCTGGTAAACAACGTGATCGAACAAGAACTGCAAAAGCATAATCATGAACAGTTACTGGTACTATATAGGTTACTCGCAGTTTGGAAGCAAAAATAATATGAATATTTTTAAAACGACATGGCATCACTGAATTTTTTTGTGGCTTTTACTCGTTATAAACGTTATATTCCATATTCCAATTATTTCGTTTCCAAAATTCATAACAAAAAATCACTTGCACAAAAATAAATTTGGTTTTTGGTTTTTGGCTAAAACTCTATATGCAAATTGCGTAATGCAATGCACTAAAAATGTGCTCGGTCATCCGTAGCCAAATGTATCAGGCAAGAAGGCAAACCAGCTCAATGCATTTGGATTTGGAAGAGAAACAAATACGAGGTTTATATATGTTATTTTGAACGCAACGTTTTTGTCAGCATCAGGCACAATAATTGGCTATTTGTAGGTTTTTGCAGAGATATTTACTGTGCATGTGGTTATAAATAAATGTTCCCAAAAATTCAAAACATTATTTTTAATGAAAACTTTGAAATATATGGGATAAAAAGATTTATGGTGCGAATAAAACGAAAAAATTCATTGAACACAGTTTCAACTGTAGATTAATAAATGAGGTAAATATAATGAGTAAAGATAATAGATTATTTTTTATTTTACCTACATGTATAATTTATTAAATATTTTAGGTTTAAAAAAAGTTTATAACAAACTACAATTACGTACATATAATTGTTAAAATTAATTTGTAGAATAAGTATTTTCATGATGTGAAAAAAGAGGTTTGTACATAGCGACATTTAAACAACTTGACAAATATGACATTTGACTCTATTCTATTTTAATGCAAAAGAAAAATCATTTGACGAGTAAATTTTTATTTTATTTATTCATAGATTTAACTTAACGATTTCGATGTTTAAAAAGAAAATGACAGTAGTGTCATGTACAAATAATAAAACTTAAATCTTAATACACCGCTCATTGTTTACTACTGTAAATTAAAACTGAACTCAGTGTGAGCTAAAATAATTATTTTTTGCATTTAGGTTGCTTTTTCTTAAAAAATAGTTACCAACATACATAACATAAGATACATATACATATGTATATCTAGGTCTTTTTGCATTTCATTGTGTATACCTATTTGATATTTGTGTAATTTTGGTTTAAACATGATTGTTTCGAGTGCATAATTGACTAAAAGTGGTGCTTTCCAGTGACTATAAATAATTATTCACGCGAATGGTCGGATAGTGATTATAATATGGAATTTTTAACATTAAAAATATTATTGTATATTTGTGCTTAATTTCGTTTAAAAACACGATAATTGTAAGTATTTTACTTATAAATAATTTTTTTACACACATCCGTATTCATACCAAACGGACTCATCATCCTCGGAAGAGCTTTCGTGAGGTTGATGATTATAAGCCTGATAATACTGTGGATGCGTTGCGTTCAACGAAGATGGGGGATTACTCCTAAGAATTCCTCCTCCTCCGCCCCCACTGTTGGAAGCGGAAAGTGTAGATATTTTATTAATAAATGCTGTAGCTGGCTTTACAGAACTATTCCTAAGGTTGACTTGAATATTACAATCACTGAAGTTAAATTCGTTGTCGGTATTGTTTAATTGTGCACTGGGCCCAGAGCTAGAAGGTCCTTCTGCTGTCTGCTGAAGAGGCGACGTAGCCTGTTTACTCGGTTGTTGTTGTTGCTGTTGTTGCTGCTGCTGCAGTTGAACATTGAAAGCGGACCGCAATCTTTTCGTAACTTCATCCTCATCCTCCTCAGTATCAGAGTGTTGCAAACTAATATTTAGTCCGTTGGATATTCTCAACAACGGAAGTTGTACACTTGGTGGTAATGGTAATTCTTTAATTGTGTTGTTGTTATTATTATTGTTATTATTATGATGATTTAAGATCGTTAAATGATTACTATGATGTTCTCCACCACTCTGGTCGGTACTTCCACCAAGAGTGATATCGTTGGGGCTAAATGTGACATGATGAACAGTGTGTGTGTTTCGAACACCGTTGGTGACTGGAAAAGATGTTGTGGTTTCATAGTTGGTTACCGGTGAGGGATGAAGACTTGGAACTTGGTGGGGCGACTTGATAGGAGAGTTTTCTGGATGTGTAACGCCTGGGTCCGGCGAAAAGTAAATCTCTTCGTTGTCGGCAGTGCTTTTTTCAGTCTCACCACTGACTTCATTGTTCGACTCCACGTCAGAATCGTTTCGTGGTCCATTCGGACTGATGCTGAGCTCTTCGTCAGCTTCATGTCCAATATCTAAGTTTGGCACAACTTGTTTCTCACTCAGTTGGCGCCTGGAGAGATATAATAAAAACAATAATTAAAAAATATATAACTCTGCAAAAAGGAAAGTATTCTGTGTTAGGATGGTATCGTTTTTAGCTTTTTCATTGGCTTACCCGCTCGGTGTTTTGAACTTTTTAGGCTTTCCAGATGACCGTCTCTTTGCGGAATGTCTACTTACATTGTAAATCTTGAACACTTTAATGGCAGGACTACTAGACTCCTCTGATACCTTAAAATAAAACATTTGGAAGTCAGTTTCGCGAATTTATATAAAATTAAAATAGTATTTAAGACCGCTATTAAATAATTCTATGTAATGTGTCATACCTTTAAGTTTTCCCCTAGCACCTCCTCAGATACAACTGGTACGAGGCGTTGTCCAGAAAGGACTGGAATTATAATAGGCTTCTTAGTTCTCTTAACATTCAACAGAGTAGATCTTTTCTTCCGCTTGATGTTCAACGGATATGGGGGCGTTTGTACTTCTTGAGATTTTTGCTCAATATTTTTATTCAACATGGGAGTAGATGTTAAAGGCCCCGACTGGGCCCCATTTTCATTACTGAGAAGTTGTGCGTTAAATTCCAACTCCTGTTCCACAGTATTGTCTATTTGATCTTGGTCGTTCACATCAGCAGCAACCTCTTCATCAGGAATGGCTTCCACGTTAAGACTATCATCATTTTCTTCTTGCGGGGATTCAACTTGCCAGTTTTCTTTCTCATCCCGCGTCTCATCTGTGATATCATCTTTATCTATCTTGTCAGTGACTAATTTTTCCTTAACTGAAGGCTCTTCCTCATCAGATTCAAAGAATTTACTTTCATCTCTGTTAATAATATGGTCGAGATCAACGGAGAGATTTGGAACTAAACCAATATTGCTACTACCATCTAAACTTGGTCGATCCAAAGAAAGGAAGCTAATTTGGTCTACTAGCAAATCATGTTGTAATTGCAGCTTCCTGTTTAAAAGTCAACCAGATAAAAAAAGATGTTATCAAGTCAATGATAATTTGTCATAAGGAAAAGAAACGCCCAAGCTTTTAACCTTTTCCGCATTCTTGTAACAAATGCGTTTCTTCTTCTTAAGCCAAAAGCATTTTATATAGTACATAAAAGTTTATGTAACATAAACTTGCCTATTTTCTACTTCCAGAACTTCCACACGCTCATACACATGTTCCGCTTCCTCAAGTTTCGTTTTCAGCCTGTGAAGCTCGGATTCAAGCCGAGAATTTTTTGCTTGTCCTTCTCGCAGTACATCCAGCTCATCCCGTGCCTTCTTGTATGCACGTAGTTTTATCTGAGTTTCCGTAAGCTCACTTTCCAACTCTCTTACTTGATATTTTGTTATTTCCAACTCTTCACGGCATTCTTGAAGCAGCTCCGTTTTGACTTGACTAGTGATTTCAAATTCATAAAAAGAAGAAGAAAAAAATTGTGAAGGCAAAAATAAAAGGTTTAAACAATTTCAAGCTTGTTTTTTTTTGCTTCAAACTTGCTTGAAATGCAATCATATGTAATCTCTCTTTAAATGTATATTGTCAGGCACTTACAGCTCTTCGCGAAGTTGTCGTACTGCTGCACTCATTCTGCTGTCATCAGAATATTTTTCGGTGTCTGAATATCCCCCATAACCCTTGCTGTTTTCATATATCCGCCGTTGACTGCAGTTCATGAATCCAGCATAGTAGTCTGATAATAGTTGACTCTAATGGAATGAAAACATTACACATTGTTTCCCAATTTTTTTACGCTTTTTAAGTGCTTTCACTCGCTAAGTGAAATTACATGTAAACAGATAGACAAACATGCTTAAACACATTGTAAAAGTTTTGTTTTGTACCTGTATTGATTCATTCCTCTCAATCAGCAACCTTCTAATTACAGACAACAGGTTTTCGTATGTTTTCTTTTGCTCCTCCTCTTCTGAGCAATGAAACTCTTGCCATGATTTTATATTTATGAGCTCTGGGCTGTCCGCAATCTACGTGAAAAGTTGTATAAATGGAGATTTAATTAACGGTAATAATCAGAATGGCAGATTAAAAGTTAATTACTGTGTACGAGCAAAGAATATTTTAAAGTCATTTTCAAAGTGATACTTTAACATATTATGAAGGAATAAGTCATTCAAGATCATTTTGACACTAAAAAAAGTTTATATTATTTGATAAAGCATATATAATGTTGTAAACATGATTGTACGTGTGCATACCAATTTAATACAATTGATCAAACTCTCTTGTATTTCTTGCGGAAATCTCTTAATCTTCTTGATGGTTTCTTGCTTCTGGGTCCCTTGAATTGCAGCTCCCATGATAAGGAACAGGAATTTCTCGAATTCCCTCACACCACAGAGATGACATGACGAAGATATATGAACAGTATTAGGGGGCTTGATGGCAACAATCTGACCGTGATGATAGTCGTAATAAGAGATAAGCTCCACGAAAACACGATTGAGTTGTTGTATCCGACTTTTTGTTTCAGATTCAAAGTGGGACGGGTACTTGTTACTGCGGGACTGATGTTGACTTTCCTCATCAAAAATTGCAGAAAGATGGAGAGATGACTGTTCATTTTCAGATGCAATTCCGCTATTGTCAAAATAAATTAAATATGAAATCCACAAAAAAATTCAAGAGCTTAAATCTAGTTTAAAAAAAGTTATTTTTATGCATGACACTTACATGTATTCTAATGCATACGTTAGTGCATTGCTAGACACAAAATTCGCGAAACTGTCATCTTCATCCAATTCCCTACCAGCGAAGGAACGTAACTGATTCACAAAAACATGCAAATTAATTATCAATAATTAATTTTACTCAAACATATTATTGTCATGCATTAAATAAATAACATACCCAAACATATAATGGTTTCTTTTGGAAAGAGTCAGGCGCTATATCCGCCAAAGAGCTCGTATCCTCTGGAATACTTTTTAAACCCATGTTTTCTTCTTGAATGTTTAGCAGCGATCACGTGACAAAAGTTCGTTACTGTTGTGTGCATATAATTTATGTCGGCGAAACTTTATCCATTTAAAATCCTGTTTTGTACCATGCATATCATCAGTTTCAGTAAGACAAAAGTCGTTCAGCAAAAACAGTTCAGTAAAAAAAAATCAAATAATTCAAAGTCTCAGAATACGTCACTCATGTATGTGACACATGACACTTCACACTAATTCTTGTTGTTGATTAATTATATAGAGTTGCTTGAGGCACCCTTTTGTTTGCAAACTTATCATCACGATCATGCCTGTACTCCGCACAGCTTTAGTCAAAGAAACCGCAAACAGGGAGACAAGTTTTATATTATAAAAATATATCCAATCGCTACCTAATGGATTTAAATTCGCAACTGTTCTTTACAAGTATTATATATGTATACCTATAAAAAAGTGCATTCACATTCACACCAGGATTTCTGGTTTTGTACATTTTCTCATGCAACATTCTATAGTTGTCCTTATGAAGGCAAGTCCGGTCCCTATACTCCTCCTCTCCTTTGATTTTGATAGTTAAAAAAAAGAATTTCAAAACATCCCGTGCCGTATTGAATAATAAAACATTTTCTTTCGGTATATCTTGTTAAATTATTTCAGGTGTTCAATGTTCAAGGTAGACAACAAGATACAGGATAGTTTTTCTATTGTAATCTTTCACTGACAATTGATGATGAAAGAATTTATCACGCAGAGTCGTGCCGAGGTTATTTTTACGGGATATTAAGATAAGTGCACAAAAAAGATTTTTATGTTCAACATTTCACAACAACAAAGCTCGACAATCAGTAGCAATCGCTCAGGATTTCAGAACTTTTCTCCGACCGACACCATTTGACATAATGGTGATGATATGATGATGATGAAAAGTTATAGCACATGATATGAAATTGTACTGACTGATGCTTGCTGATTTTGACTGACTAATAAAAACTGTACTTCTACTACTCTTCTACACTCTGATTACTCCATTCAGTAGCGTCATTCAAGCCAGAAACTTTTGTTACAAAAGGTCTTTGTTGCAATTGCAGCAGCACCAGCAATGCAGCTTCTGCCGTTTTGTTCCT
Organism: Zhuqinia jingwanae; assembly: GCA_027744095.1. NCBI lineage: Eukaryota > Metazoa > Arthropoda > Collembola > Entomobryomorpha > Paronellidae > Zhuqinia > Zhuqinia jingwanae. The sequence goes on along the minus strand of JAHZNC010004395.1, from coordinate 15,391 downwards.
TACTATAAGTGTCTTACAAGATTTCAGTAGTTGTTGTTATACAAGAAGACAATCAACATTATCACCGTCATTATATTCATTATAATATCACCATCTAAAAACTGCTATTTCTCCTGCGCATAGCGATAATAAATGGATTCATTTTATCTAGAAAAAAGGCACCGCGCTGTTATTTGCACATCATGACGAGCTGACTTCATCTTGTATATATCTTTTTAATCGCCTCCCTTTATCACCATTTTTCTCTTAAAATACAGCAGAACTACAAATAATAATGGTACACATCATAACTTGCTTTTAAAAAACACTAATATAACGGGTTAACTCATCAAGTCATCATCACCTATAAAAAATGTTTACTACCCATAGTCAGGTACACGCGGAGTGTTTCGTACAACACACTGCACTCTTGTTCGACACAAGTTTGATTTTTTTTTTTGAAAGGATCTCTTTTTAATTGTCAACAATACTAATAAACAACAATGAAATGCTCTTTCTCTCTCTTTCTTGAAGTATGGTAGGTTATGTCTTGTTTCCCAATAATCCATCCATGCGCCCTGTTGTGTGACGATAAACAAAAGTAATCATCATCATCATCTATTGACAACTACATCACTTCAAAATAACGACGAGGATGATGATGCTGTTAAAACTTTATTTTTTTTATAAATAAAACGTTTTGGCTCGATACACTCGTTGACAAAGCATATAAAATGTTAAATGGTTTGTGCACTACTTGGATTGTTAAAAAACTTGAGATTTTTTATCTTAATCTTCATGAATGATCAAACATTTCGAAATGTTTTTGATGAAAGTGGTGGTGAAACGCACTCACACACACACATGTATAAAAAAAACTGTGTGACTAATGTTTTTACTATATAACAGTAAGTAATGAAAATTTGAGCGGATTATAATTATTTATTATTATTGTTATAGGCCACCCTGATTGAAATATCTTGATTAAAATAAGGTTGCTTAGAACAAGGCACTAAACTTTTTTCTTCTTCGATAATAATGATGATACGATTCAATAAACAGATTTTCACTTCACATAATTTTTTTTGTGTTATAAATTGTCTGTGCTATCACGACGCTTGTGACAACGTGTAGAACAGCGTTGGTGATCTTGTTTCTTCAACAGGTGCTAGTGCTACCACTCTTTCCACAGGTAAAAATGTCAACGCTTATTATCTTTCCCTTAGTCAATTTTGAAGTGTTTGGGTAGTTGTCATTATAAAAACAACTCAACGTCTCAGGTTAAAGCTTGTTGTTTAGTTTTTTTCAAAAGTTATGATGCGATATGGTGAAGCATTTCACATTTTGGCTCATTGTCATTATGTATTATAATTACCACTTATCTTCGCATCTTGTAATGTCGTTTCTCCTCTTTTTATTTCCAAATTGCCATAAAAGTAAGTTACTTTTGGCGTTGGCTTGGCATGCATCGATATCAATAGCATATATTTTCAGGTTCTCTCTGCAACTGTATGTATTTATTTGTCATCTTGAAATGACGCATGGAGCACGGCGCATTTTAAACTTTTTTTAAAGACGTCGATAAAGTATTTATGGCTTTATGACCTGACCCAACAACCAGACTAAAACGGTTGAGCTATAAAGTTAAAGTTGAATTTCTGCTTTTAAAGTGAAGGATGAGCTCTTCTGCTGACCACGAACAATGCAGCAAATTTTTGCCTTTTTGACTGACTTGATCCAATTCGTTAAATTAATTCGTATAAAGTTAGACTTTTATTGCAAATGACCAGTTTTGCTGTTGAACAGATGCGTTAACAAATTGGTTAATCCTTATATCTTGAAAAGTTGAAGAATTTGTGACAGAATCGTAAAGTTTTTTTTATCTTCCGAGATCACCAGTTGTTGTAATGCAGTTAGAATATATTTTGTTGAAACAATAAAAGATAAAGTTTTTCACTTTTGATAACAATGATATTCAAGTACAAAGGCGCAGTTAACACAACACGCCAAGGCACAATAATAAAATCCACTTTAATAATGTTCACTGATTTTGATAAATGTATTCAATGAACTCTCTGTGACGGCTTGTTGATGAGACGTCGGACGGCTTTGTTTCTTTTTCTTCTCAACATTAACGGAAGTTTCAATAAAGAGAGTGAAAATTTCCTGTTTACCTGTAAAAAAAATAAACACAAACTAGAATTAGATTACTATGTTACTTGATAAATAAAGCGTTTCTAACTTTAATATGCAGTTTTGTATATAATAAAACTGCAGCATACTAATTTTTTTAAGCTTTGTGATATTAGATTCATTCGTATGTACATCATTATTATGCATTCATCATCAATCATTCATCATCATACTTGACACATGTATAACAGCTACATTTAAAGTAAGGCATCACCATCCTCATCAAATCAACAAAGATTTAGTGCAAGTTAATAATTAGTTATGCAGGGCATGCCAATGCATATAAAATGTAATGAAAAGAGAGTACAAACGACATAGGCGCTATATACTGTCACACAAATCATACAACATACAATTGACAACGGATGCATGCGTGAGTGCATATTTCGTATTTCTGATGATATCACCTCCGGTTTGAAGACGACACTTAATCCACATTATTTGCAGAAAAAAAGGTGATAAAAATAAAATAACTGTAACTGTAGTAGTGGTAGTAGTACAAAATATGCAAATTATACATAAAGTAAGTATAGGTATGTATACATACTTTCAGACAAGGTGGCGCTTTCCATTGACTCAACTACTTCGAAATTCAATTCATGAGAACTTTTTATTACATGGTGAACCTTTACTACTGTAATCGCGATGACGATGTCATTTTTTGTACCTTAAAAGCATATCTCGAGTGAAATCAAAGCCAAGTTTTTTTCTTCGATCAGTCACAAAAAATTAGTATGCTATGAACAATATTTATTTAGTTCCGAATGATTTACATGCATTTCAATTTCGGTACTTTATACTTTTGCTAATATTTTGTTTTTTATCCTGATTGCTATTGCTATATGTATTGCTCCTGATTATCATTCACCTTACGACTACATCACCTTTAAACATTTTGCTACCCAACATCTAGTCGGTTGATGCATTTTTGTCAAAGAGGTACATTAGTGAAGACATATTAAGCTTGCTTTCATGTTAGTTAACATAACCAACCAGTAAAAGTTAGCTGTCAGTCGTCAATCATCCATCATTTTTTTTTTAAAGAATGTTATTCGTTCCTAGTAACTATACATAATGCGCCGTGGCAATAATAGCCATCATTTTCATTAAATGCAGCACTTATTTTTTTTAGCTTGTTACCAATTCCTGTCACGTAGAAGAGTGAAGCACAAGCACAGTCGCAGTTTGCCTATTACGTATATTATTACAGAGCAACAAACAGTTTCAACAATAGTTAAGATTGTCATTAATAATGTCATGATATATATCATGTCATGAATGACATGTTATGAATTTATGTATTACAACTACATACATAAATATATATCATTTTGTTGTATACCGAATTACGTACGCCTTATGTCTAGCATCCCGCGCCATGATGTTGATAATCGTGGGAGTACTGCACTGTGCTGATGATGTAATAATTTAAACAGTATTGATGCCTGAATTAACTTTAATGCTTCATTGTTGTACACCTCAACAATGACAAAAGTGTTGCCAACAGCCTACGGAAATCTTAAACCGTACAGAATCAATTTTGATAATTATTGCCCCACTGACTACATTAGCCAAGTAAAAAGGAAAGAACACAAAAAAACTGGCACAGGTTGAACATATTGCGAATCTGTGACAAAAAGTGAACATACCTAAGTGAATTGAGTAATCTTATTGAGGATGACCACTAACGACTAGGTATATACATACTTCCAAATTTCCTCTATGAAGGAAGCATGTCGTCGTCTTGAAGCATCATAAATGCACTTCCTTTATAAAGTAGGTAAAAAATGTAGTAAGTTGATGATTGAAAAGTTTATTTGCAGAAAACCATTTTTATATGCTGTCGCGAGGAATTGCAATTGCGAATTGCATAACGTGTGTGTGTGGAGTAGTAAAACTCTGAGTGCTTTAACTGCAGGGGAGAGCTTCTTCATATTGCGATTTAAACTTTTCATAGCTAACTATTTTCTCACTAGAGAAACACCTCTTCAAATCCTTTTTTATATCAATTTAGTTAGTTAAAGTAAAATAAAACTGTCAACGAGACCATGCGAAAAAGCGGAAGAGATTGAGATGGGCATGCAGTACACAGTACACATGACGATGTTATATTATCTGCACATACATATAAGGGACCCCTAATTTTTATTTTACATTGGTATAATAGACTGTCATCATAATAATAACAAAGATTTAAAAAAAAGAGTCTTTTGCTCTCTCATCATCATCATCACCATGAATGAATGTTATAAATGTTATAGCAACAAAATTTTCTTGAGCCGCAAAAAGCAGCACTCAATTCAAATTCATTCTTACGTTTCGACAACCCACAATAAATTAATTTTACGAGATGTAGTTAACAAAAAAAATACGCATGATGTTGTTAAATTCAAAATTTCATTTGCAAAGCATCATGCATCTGACTACTGCAGCTCCCTCGGAAAAAAAGCTATATAATTTAGGAAGGAAATTTCCCTTTTTCACGAGCACAATAAAAGAAAATACGAAATAAATTTGTGCCCAGCTTCAGCGGCTACAATCAAAAAGCAATAAAACGCTTTTAACCGCTTCTAACAACTTGTCGTTACATCTAGTAATAGGTGCGTACAAAACAATAATATAAGGACCTAGTGTTATATACGACATCTTTAGTTGTGTAGTATTTGCATTATAGGTACTATTTATTTTTTTAAGTCATTTAAAATCACAAATCAACCGTGTTAGTTATGATTCTAACAGCACTTTTATTTATTTTACTTATTCACCTGCCTTTTTTCTGTTCACACTGACTGCTATTTAAAATGATCGTAAAATTTATGATTTACTATATTTACTTTCAATTGTATTTAAATAAAAAAGTAATTTGGGACATAAATAGGTTGGTAGACAATTAAAAAAAAACATTCTCCTAAACCAGGTTACCACACAGAAATAGGTTTTAAAATCTCAAAAACATTTTTATATGGTTGTCGGTTATGCCAGAAAAATCCTTACCATAAAGAAACGAAAAATTGCATAATTTTTATTGCTGTAATGGCGAAGTACTAAAAAAAATTAACAGGATTTTGTCATTTTTATTATATTTTATATTTTACATAATGCAGTTTGATCAAAGACGATATCATAAGTGGTGTATATACATAAATATATATAGGTATATATTGTATTTACCTATACATATTTTCTCGAAAGAAGAGAGTTAACTCGTGTTTTTGAAATTCTTGCCATGTACGTTTTGTGGGAAGAAATGATGGGTGTGAGCTGTTGGTATTGTTGTTTTTAAAAAGGAATGCCGATCATGGTTGGTGGTACATAATTATTGTTATGATTATGATGATTGCATGAAAGGACTGTACTCATTTTGTCCTTATCTTAATAAGATCGTTACAATTACGGTTAATTTGTCACGTACTAATTTTTAATGTGTGATGATGATGATGATCATCATCATCATAAAGAAAAAGTACAGGTAGATAGTCAAGTATGGATGGCATGGCACATGGTTCTAATAGCTCTTGTATTAGATTGAGGACAGGAGATTACAGTGAAAAAGTTCAATTTCGACGAAAAAGGTTTAAAAAATGCATTGCTATTCTTCTATTTATCACAAAATATAGATACACAAATATATAGGTATACAAACACGAGAGAAAAGCAAGCATGTACTACTAAGCACATACAGCTTATAATAACTTGAAAGAAAAATTATAATCATATCCCGTTACAACTGATTGGATTGAAGATAGTGAAGTCAGGAGTATTGATGACGATTTTTGATTTGACCCTCTCTGTTGATTTTGCATGGGATCTTCGTGAAGTACAGAGATTATATAAATGATACAGGTGTAAAAATGGGTGGTTTAGTCTGCGAAACGATGATCGTAAAACAAACGAATAAAACATATTTATGTACTTTCCATGAAGAAAGGGCTGAAGCAGATTGTCTTGTAAGCTTGCAAGAATTTTATTAGTTGTACAACACTACAGCACACAGAAAGGGTTGAACAGCAACTTTTGTTGAATTTCTTGACGATGCAAAATACGTACCTATAAATCTACATATATATACATATTATGTACACACATACAGATATGATGCTTTGTAACGATTTTTATACCCAACTAACAATAACGCATCACCTCATCTTCAAAAGACCATAATGCAAAAAGATAAAAATTTATTGCTAGAATATCTTTCTTCAGTAATATTGCCTTCCTCCATATATTCAATCGCATTTGTAATCATTTTTGGGCGATGATGATGCTTTTACTGGCGCTACATAATATGTGCCTTTTTCTACCCATCTTCGGCTAAGATAAATAATACATTCATTTTAAAAGAGCCTCGGGATAACTCTTTAAAAACTTGGTTTTTTTTGCTGTTGGCAATTCATGAAACTAAATAATGCTGTGTGTGTAACATTGACAGAGATAACAAACACTCATTCACAATACAGTAGTACCTGCAAACATGGGAATAAAAAAATAAGCAAACAAAAAATGCATACATGAACGGTACAAACGCTTCCTTATTTCCTTGTTCATCGTGTAAGCTACAATAACAAGCAGCTCATCATAGTAATATAATATATGAATTCATCACACAAAAAGTAATATTTCTAACATGCAGCAAATTGGTAACTATATTTATAATGCCAATTTTTATCAACACATTTTTAACAACTCACTGGATTTTCATGTATGTATAATGCATGCATACATACTTATGTTATGGGTGTGTGTTGTGTATACTGCTTAATTAATTCACCCGTGTATTGTAAGAGTCCTGCTTCTAAATACTTCAGGTAGTTAAAAAAAACATCGCACATTTCTCCCACAATCTCAAATAATCATTGTTATTTCTTAATCGGAGGAATAAAATATGGAAACTGCTGGAACTGCATAAAAGTGCTACAACGACCAAGCAGTAAAAAGAAGTCACACATGCATTCAAACTTGACTCAGCATTTGATACATACCACGCATTCATTATGTTTTACAACAAATCTGAACCCAAAGCAGCACAAGTCAATCTAATCGAATTAGTACATCACAGTGTAGTATATGATATAACGTACTATGTACTACTACAAATGAAGACATACTTCAAATGGCAAAGTGAACATCTCGCGTTCAGATGTTCAGAATGTGAAAAAGAAACAGAGCCATACCCACAACAACCAATGCAATACACTAATACAACTACAAAAAAACTGCTTCGTTTGAAAAAGGAATTTTTTTATGATCTTGCTTCACACACGTTTGGATGTGAACAACCCGAATGCTTATGTTTATACCTTTCATACTTGTAGATAAATACCGAAGCAATGCACCCAGAAGCAATCAGATTTGTAATTTTCAAGGTTTTATAACACTCCAACGTTTTACTTCCTTTTCCGTGATATAATGATGATGATGATACGATGCACAAAAGTTAAGCATAACGTCGTATCATAATATACAAACACACTTCTTTTCTTCTTGTTTCACACTGAAGCATAAAACATATGAAATGAAATAACATCGATCCAATCTCATCATACGTATCCCTGTTTACTCTACAATATTCAGTTCCTGTGAATGCACAAACTAAATATATTTCTTCTTTTTTTTGCAGTTTGAATGCAATTCTTTACATAACACTAGTGTGTGAAAAGTTTACAACACAGAAAAAATGTGAGATGATGAGAATTACGGAAAATCAAACCTTTACTCAAAATAGCCTACACATTGTCATGTCATATCATTCATTATGTTGTTGATTTTAAAGGCAGGCTTAAAAGGTAGATGACTCCCTTCCTCGTACTAAAAACAACTGGTAGGTATAAACTATTTTTTTAATGCAAGCATCCATTTTTCGTTGTGCAATCTTGAATTACACACAAAGTAACAGAATAAACGGACCTTGACCAGATTAATAATTAGGAAGGTAATACTAATGGACTCATCCATCAGGCTCCGCCACTTTTCTTTATTGCCTCTCGTTTTCTACATTGCATATTATTCTGATTGCGTAACAATAATGGATAAAATACAAAACTGCAGTAGGGGAATCGTGAAAGCAACATTTAAAGAAGTAGTTTTATGCACAACAACTGGCGCATTAAAAATTCCACATTTAAGTGTCCTTTGTCTGTGTTGCTGCCCCTGCATCTCTGCAAATCATCATCAATTAGAGATGCACATAAAGTTGCCAACTAAAAAAATGACTGGTAGTAGAGGAGAGGTCAAAACTCTCTCAAAACAGGTATCGTTGATACCAAGACAGACAAAAAAAGTGGAAGCTATAGGATCATACACAAGGTAATAAAAAGGAATATACGTATTACGATTTGTTATTCTAAAAGAAGGGTGATGTGATGATGATGATGCGATCTTCTACTCACATTCACATGTAATATTTTTCATTGAAATTTATAAATGAGTCCGGTAAGCGTTTTCTGGGTTCGGCTCGGTTTGAGGATTTAATGTGTTCAGAAATCGGCATTTTATTTCTCTTCTCTAAAAATAATGGCATTGCTGCCATTTTTTTTTGCAAATTTGACTTTGAAGTTTGAATGAAGAATATAAAATATCGATGCATTCTTCTCTCACACGATGAATTTTTTTAATCTTTCGTGTATATGTACTAGTGAGGTTTTTGAGGGGATCCAAAATAACAGAGGACAGCAACGTGATGTGGTAGAAAAATATATTACAATAATAACGATAAATTGGATGAGGTTTTGCAGGTTCTGACTTTAAAACTACATACATACCTATATTATTGATAATTGTGATAATAATATACCAATAAACAGCGAAACTTCATTTAAAGTCTTTTCCTTTCATTTTAGTATACTTTCATAGAAAAAGCTAGAAATTTGCGGAATAAAAATGATAGATAGGTGGTATACGTGTCAGCTATAGTGTGTAATGGAAAAACTCATCCCTTCAACTTCTTACTTTCGGGATTTTTTCACATTACAACAAAAAATTATCTAACAACGAAAAGAACATGTGGTCTGCATTCTGCATCTGCATTGTGTAAAAATTGTACATACGACAGTCGTCAGATGAACGCATAGAATTACATGCAGCTTTTTTCTATCGTTTTTCATCCCTCTCTTGTCTTGTGGAATGGAATGCTTTTGCTCATCGTCATCATAATCATGATGATGATATTGATGATGATGATGGGAAACATGCAACAACAAGCAACAGCACTTTACTGCGGTATGGTGTGTAATAATTTTACCGAGACTTGTCGTGTGCATGTGAAAATAATACGTGTAGTAAAAAAAACCACACACAAGCATAATGCGAGAAAAAATAGTTGACGCTATATAATAATAATATTATTATTACTTATTCTTTATGTGGAACTTTTTCTGGGAAGTAATCATAATCAAGGTACACACATAGAGGAGGAAAGATACTAAGAAGGAAGCTATTTAAAAAGCCAGCAGGGGGATCTGGTTCGTTGGTTGTTTGAGATATTTTTTTGTCAAGTGGAATGCTGAATTGCCGAATCCAATTTATTTAGCGAAAATGACCATGTGTGCAAGTGCCATACTATTGCCAAACGCATCAAACGTAAGGTATCAAGGCGTTACGAGGCGAGTGAATGAGAACGCTGGCGACAAGAAATTTAAGATGATGGGACGGTGGTTGTTTTTGTTCTTTCTTAGTACAATATTACATATTTCATTTATAGATTTCTTGTATTTTACTCTTTCTTAATTCACGTATCAAAATCTAAACTAAAAAATAACCTTGATATATTTTATTATGATGATGATGATGTTATTTGGTTTTAAAACCTGGAACTTTTAGTTTTGAATGTGGTAATATAAGATGCATAGACTAATTTTTGTGTGTGCGCAGCGTACACTATTTAATAATTCAGTTTAACAAATCTTGAGAGAGACGATATATAAAAATAAGTTACTCATCATTTTTTACTGCTGCGTAGAAGTATTTGATATTCACCACTCTTTCTTCTGCACTCCTCCTCATCCTCCTTCCTTAAAACTCATGTAAAACAAGATGACTTGTAAGAGGTTACAAGACTCAAGATATCAAGATGAATAACATAGCGCAGTGGTTTGGGATTTTGTAAAGCACTTGCTAGTATAAAAAATATTAAATATCCAACTAAACCAAGTTTTTATGACAAAAAATCCTAAATGAAACTTGTACACATCCCAGATATTCAAGCATTCTCAAGACAAGATGGAAAAATCCACACAAAAATGAAGAAAAAAAAATCTTATTTTACATTCGTCATAGTCATTGTAAGTAGGTATGTACATATATACAATATGTACATGCGTATGTACACTCTTTCATTATTAAAGGTTTAGTAAGATTAAGATTCAAACAGAAAGGATCAAGTTAAAATTGTTGAGGACGATGATGATGATATGATGACGATGATGTTGCCTACTACACTCCTGCCTGTTGCGTTGTCTTGTGCAATGGCAAATGAAGGAAATCAGCTTTTTAAACTAGTCGAGCGTATAGAAATGCTGCTGTGTAACAAAAAAATACATTTGCTTCAATTCCAATACTACAGCTTGCTTAATGTGGCCGTGGTGAGCAACGCTCAACAATGTTATTGTTGCTGTTTTTCGGAGAAAATTAAAAAATGAGCGAGAGGGAGTGAGAGATAGAGAAATCTACCAGAAATACGAAACTGCGAGCAACTTTGAAAGACAATAACAGCAACATTAGACGTCATGTAGATATGTATGTATGTAGTTGAAGGACAAGCATGGGAATAAAACTGTGGCATGCATCCCATTAAAAATCATCATCATGAGCCACCGTGTGCATGTATTAATGCCGAAAACATACTCGAAATAGCAAGCTAAAAAAACTTAACGGCTGAGAATAAAAAAATATGAATAATAATATTATTTTGCAAAGTTGAGGTTTTTTATTTTGCCACAATAATATATGCATGAACACACATCTTTATAACCCTTTTTTACCTTTCTTCACATTACTATCTGTTTACGATCATATCATGATGATGATCATGTACTCCTACATGTTCATAATAAAGAAGAAAGGCATAAATTATTTTAGGAATAATTTTTTTGACTTTGTCTGCCACATTATATTTTTTTCGCCCATCTATCAAAATACCCTCCCAATCCATATTCAGTATTGAAAAATAACATTCCAAAGCTGCCCTACCTCCTCATCAACATCACTCCTTAACACCCCAACGCCAAACACGAAAAATCCATCATCATGATCCTCTCCTTCATCTCACCTGTCTGCCTACCTTAATGAGTAAATACTAATACAGCTATACAGCAGGGCTTCATCTCTGAGGATAAATTTCATGACTGGATGCATGTTCCTTTTTTGCCATTTTAGGAACATTCTTTCAACTGACAGGCAGTTGATAATGAACAAAGGAGTGAAAAACAGTATGATTTTCGCACAATACACAAACGAATGATGACGATATACCGTCAATCGCACAAAATTTATCGCGGATAAAAGTGGCATTTTTAGTATGCCAATAAAGTTTGCTTTTTAGTAGGCATATATATTATTCAAAATAATAATATGCTGTGTTTTATAGGTACATATAGTATAAAAATACTCTGTAGAAGAATATAGCACAATTCTACAAGGATATTATTTTTATCAAAATTAGCACTTACTTGAGGCAAAAATCCAAATCATCGAAATATCATCATCATCATATACAACACCACACCAATAACGAAATCAGACAAGACGAACAGTTTTCTTGATTATAAAGCAACTTTTGTTCTCTCAAACTATACCAATGAGACCATGTCGTATATCCTGCTCAAAAAATTTATGTCCCTTCACTATACTTCAACTTCAATGTCGTATCGTTTGCTCTCAATCCAAATTCTTTTGAAACCAAAATACCACAATTACAAATTGCAACTCACTCTCGAAAAGCCAACTTAACTTGATAACAGTAAACTACAGGCAGATTAGATTCTCTTGGCGTTGGCAGGCAGTGTACTCTGTGTGTATGTACTCAATAATTTATTTTTATTCAGAACAAAAAGAGCAATCTAATCCACTTCTGACTTGAAATCTTTATCATTATATTATTATAATAATATTCTCATGTAATATTATTAACAAAATTGTATTTTGTACAGTGGTCAGCGCGTATGTACATCATCATCATCATCATGGCTTAGAGCACTTTAAAAATTCTCATGCAATTTTGTTGTTGATTCGCCAACGTCAACTACATCAAATTTTGAAAATACCATTTAGTTTAACTAGGTATCCAACATTCACTCACTGACATAATTGAAGAAAAGCCAGCAACAAACGACACAACAAACACATTTTAAAAATTATTCTTATTTCTTGGTATATATATTGCAATAACAATGAACATTTCAATCTGTCAGCGACACAACCAAACAGCCAAAAAGGATACACGAGAAGATCGTGGAGAGGAGATCACGATTCACAGACAAATTACTTTTTAGGCAATGTCATACAGGTGAGTATGTATGTAATGTACTTATGAATGTGCAAAAATGTTGAAGAGATGAAAAAAAATGTGTGGCAATCTAGTAGTGTTTTTTTAGCCAATTTTGAAGAAAATACATATGTAAGTAAGAAAAAAATGATGATGATGACAATAATGATATATAAAAACGCAAAATTACAAACCTTCAACAATCCAACCCAACTCCAAACGAAGACTGAGGACGACTGAAGATGTGTGATAGTGATGATGATGATGATGGAAATAAAAGACTAGACTCTGCTGTTGCTATAATATGAATGTACACCGCTGCCACCACCACCGCACATGGTGGCTTCTTGTTGTGAATCTTGCGTATAGGCAATTTTTGTATCTTCACTCCTTCTTCTTGAACACTGTTTTTTTACTCACTTGATGCGTGCAAGCAAACTATGGTAGCGAAGGATACAACACTAAAAGAACTTACAAACTTTAACAACAGGGATGAGCAAAATCAAAAATAAAAGATGATTTCATTTGGTTAAGATGGTACAAGATACACACGGACAAAGAAACGCCAAGTAAAATAATATATTGTAGTATAATAATAATATATTGTTGCATACACTACTATATGCAGACACAGACTCACTCGTTCATTGTCAGTATTATCTCCATGTCGTGGCTGTCATTAATGTTATTGCATTGTTACAAGTAATAGTACCTGTGTAACAACACAGTTTTGCACAACAATCAAGCAGACAAGGAGAGAGAATGGATCCGCTTGTCTTGAGTATTATTGCGCTTTATTGTTGTTGTAAAAATATATTATTTTATCCCTGACTGACTGATGGCGACTAACTTTACTAGCAACAACGATATGATATTCGATGAGAAATAGCACCAGCTGCATCATAACTCTTTTTTTTTTATTCAGGCGTCTCTTTTACTTTTCGTGATGTTTGCTTCAAGATTTGCGTGCTTATCGCGAGCGACGCGTCCTTCCACCAACCGCAGCTTGACGATCTATTTCTACCGATTTATATATATAGAGAGTAGGATACTTATGTATTAAATCACATGAAATGTAACAATGCACACGTAATACACATGAAATTTGCAGTGACACTTTAATGTTTTTGAATATTAGGGTGCGCTCACTGCACGGCAGCACAACCGCAGCAACAACACTTTTTAAAAGCAAAAGCCCTAGAAATGGGTATAATCGCAATCACATTTGCCTAAAGGCTCCCTATAACATTCACGACAGTTCAACCAAACAAAATACACAGTAACAAAAAGCACACCCCCATCAAATCATAAACACAACTGTATTTTTTTAGCAAACACAAACGACATATTGTAGCATCATGAGAACATTACCAATATTACCTATGCAGTGCAAGTCCTTCACTTGCCTCGTTCGAAAGGAAACTGAGGAAAAAAATCATCGAAACAACAAAACAATATACATACAAGACACACACACACACCATATACAACAGTAACAAGCACACAGGATGTTATGGTTCCTCTTTTTAAACCCTGATAAATATAATGATGATGATGTGATGTGATAAAATGATACCAGTTCAGTCAGTGCAGCAGCACACAAAAAAGGAAGTATTGTATGGTGGTATATATTCCCTGTTGTTGTAAAAAAGGTAAAAAGGGGTTGAAATGGTCGAGTTGCTATTGAGCTAATGTGCGTGTGTACAAAACAAGATGCAAGCAGAGAAGAAAGAAAAAGGGACCGTGATGATGAGGATGATGACTGTATTTTGTATTTTCCCTTATTTGCCTTTTGCACTTCTAAGTTCTAAGCCCCAATTCCCATATCGGCTTATTTGGCATTGCTACAACTTGTAAATTGTTGAGTAGTAAAAGCTATAAAAGCTGCTGATACCAAATGGACGCTTGTCTTATTTTATTTTAGATTTTTTTTAACATGACGACATGGAATTTTGAAACAAACAGTGAGAGTGAGTCTGATTGAAATCTTTACGGGTATGTTTGTACGTTTTCTATATTCACAGGAGTATCCCTTAAATATCGATTCACACGTAAGTAGTACATGACACATGAAAGGCAGACTTTAAAGTAATTTCCCCTTCAGCATCAGCAATACATGAGTCCCCTCTTCCTTCCATAAAACAAGCATAGCATGCAACAATAACAACACGTATGAATGCACTCAAATGAGTTTAGAATTATCGTCAATCGTGAGTAAACCAAAAAATAAAAAAGTAACTATAGGCATATATAGTGTAACTAGAAACGGAAAATCTGTTTTCGAACAAATGTAACCAAAATACAAAATTTTCCCATTGACAAACTATGTTAACTGGTTCATATGTATACATTTTTACCTATGCACATGTTAATAATAAAGCATAAGCATACGCTTATTTTTACCCTACAAAAAAGGAGTCTTTCCATTTATTTGTGAAAGAAAACGTCCAAAAGATTAGTTCCAAAATTCACAATCGTAAACAACACACACTGCAGTTGTTTTATCCTGCTGAAGCCATATACATTATTGCTAGCAAAGCAAATTTGACTACATGATATAGAAAAATAGAAATTTAACATACAATACAGGAAGACGGTAAAACACAAAAGTCTACGTAAGGATTTATCTTGCCGTTTTTTTCAGTATAGATTCTTTTTTTTATTCTTGTAAATGATCTCCTATTGTACGTAGGTTGTATCAGGTGTAATAGGAAGTTTTTAAAGTTACATATCTTTTGAACG
>JAHZNC010004394.1:0-12030 GCA_027744095.1 Zhuqinia jingwanae | reverse complement strand
ATATATGTACATATGTTATGATGAAACTGCTTGTTCCGTTTAAAAGTCACCTTTTCACAATTTCACATCCTTTATTCCAGAACTCTAGCATACAAATAAGCTACACCAGACAGAGAGAGAGAGAGAGATGCGAGGATGAGAGAGAGGAAAGCAGTAGAGAAGCACGTCAAATATAATAAGTTAATTTATTTTGTGAAAAGGTTATTAACAGAGAGTTGGGCTCCCGATGTTAATTTACTTTAATCGCCTACTTTTCTGATTCTCATGCACACATGTTGTACACCTACATACATACAAACATACTCTAATAATATGCACTCACACTCTGTTTTAGTTTTGTTGTTTCATTTCACTGTGCTTGCACACCTAAAAAACGCACTTTATTCTAACAGTTAGTTAGTATTACCAGCAGAAACAAAAACAACAAGACTACTCATTAAATTCCAAGGACACAAGCGAGAGAATAAGGGTTGTCGTCGTCGTCGTCATCACAGGCAGAACTATAATCATAAAATAATAATGTACTTTTGCACAATCAAGAGCTGTATATCCCATGCTGGTTCCCAGTTTTACTCTTGATAACATTCATTTTATTGCGTAAAAAAACTTGTTGTCGTCGTGCATGCTGTTGGAAAACACACATGTACTTATAAATACATAAATAAACATGTATGCAGTTATTAATGTTATTTCTACTGCTATTATTATTATTATTATTATTATTATTATTGTTAAATATCCTGTTGTTGTGTTGTTGTTGCTGCAGCAGAGTTGAAAAATTACATACAAAAACCACACACACACACACCAAAATGAAACAAACACATTGGGGCTAAAATTAAATTGGACTTAAATGCAATTTCATGTATATATTTCTGTCACATATATTATCGCCTGGTTTTTTGTCATAAAGATATATCCACTTATACTTTTTTTTTGCATATCTCTGACTGCCCCATTGCCCAACTTTCTTTTCCTGTACTACATGTTTTCACTAGCGTCACCTCTCTATATATGTATGTGAAGTTTTTTTTTTTGCAAAAAAATAACCAACAAACTAATTTTTTTAGATGATATTGGTGCCATCTAACTTTTTGTATGGCTAGGTATATATTATTATAATATGCACAGGTATAAGTTGTTTGTTTTCAGTTTATTTGATAAAATTGAACATTAGAAAAGTATACAACAAAAGCAGAAAAAAAATAATACAAGTTTTGAGATTTTTCTTTTGAATTCCATATTCTTTTGTCGTTATTGTTGTTCTTTCTTAAGAGCATATTGATGTTGAAATTTGGGCTACTTGGAATGGATGCATTCATAAAATAATAATAATAGTTTAACATGATGTACAGTACACCAAACATAACCCAAATTATTATTTTATTGTTATTGTTACACGCACTTGTGCTCCTTCGTCATGATACATGCATCCATATCTAAGCGAGTGTTTTTTTTGTACCATATGTTTCCTCCAGGTAAAACGAGATATGGCGTTTGTCTCAACTTTTACCGAAGTACGGACCGAAGCTCACCACCCAGCAGCAACAGACGACGAGAATCCAATGGAAGTTCAGATGTCCGGAGACAGTCTTGGAGAAAGTCCCTGGAGAAAAGTTCCGACTCTGCTTTCTCCAGGTAACAAAAAAAATCACATTTTCTTTCTTTCTTTCCCTCATTCTCATTTTATGAAACTTCCTGTCTTCTCATTTTGTCTTTTGTTTGTAAAACAAAACCAGACAACACATCATATTATTTAGGTGTCACGGAAAACAAAAGTGTATGACAATCAAGTTTATTATGGAAAAGTTGCATCTCTCTTTCTCTTCCAAGGTTTTTCTTGTTTTTTGCCAACCAACCCATCTTTAGAAAAGAAAGAAAAAAAACCATGCATATAATATATTTATTTATGGAATAGCTAGGTAAATAATCCCATTTACTTCACCGTTTTTCTTCTTCAAACTTTCGCAAAAAAGGCCCTGCCCGGAGTTAGTGCACGCACCGAAAAAAAACGACGGCTCTTACACAATGTAATAATAATGTAATGTCATTAGACTATACACAATACACATTGATGATCCGGCCATATACCATCGGGAGAAATATATAGCTCTCCATGGATCACTTGTGGTTGTTTCTCGGTGCCTCCATATATGACTTTAGCATCCAACCTGCCTACCACATCCTCCTACCTCCACCTCTCTCGCACTTCTCCCCAGTAGAAGCAGCAGAAAAGAAGATTTATAGTTTTTCTTATTTAATAGCTAGTTTTGCTCATCTTCTGGCATGAGTAACATGAGCAGTAAGACTATAACAAAAAATATGGTCCATGTCTGGTCATAAGAAAGTGATGGGAATAATCTTGTCGACTACTTCTACTGCTGTACTCTCTCATGATTATGATGATGACAAAGGATACATGATGATGATGATAAGCGATAAGGAAATTTATTTTGGTGAGGTTGAGGTGGTGATGACGGTGATGTTGATGATGACGTTAGTCTTGGAAGGTTTTTTCATTCTTCACTATATACCACCTTCTTCTTATTCTTGTCAAATACCTATTACCCGACGAAACCACCACTTTTACCACCTCTACTACTACTACTACTACTACTACTACTGCTATACTACTGCTTTCTTTGAAATTATGACTCTTATGATATCATCTATATAGAGCACCTTCATTTTTACCACACGGCCGACACCACCACCATTCTACCCTGAAGTTTTGCGGTGGTGCTGGTGGTAGTAGCGATGAAGATGCTGATAATGTTGGTGAAAGCTGACGGGAGCAAGATGAGTAGAGAAAAAGGAATATAGCAAGAGTAAAAGTGAGAACAAAAATTGTAAGAAAAGAGAGAGAGAGAGAGAGAGAGAGAGAGAGGAAAATGGAATTTTCTTTCTCACTCTCTTGCTATAACCCTACATTTCCATTTCTCCAGCCATTTCCCTTTTTTCCATGCTATCTCTCCCTTTCTCTCTCACTTACACACATGGCAACATAAGAGCCCATTAAATATTCCGAGTTGAATTTTCCTACGAGCTCTTCTTGTAAAAAGCTATGTCCTCTATTAATTTTCTCGTCCTGTCCTCTCGTCGTCTCTTTCTAGTTGTATTTAACTATAAATGTGGGCACTTTTGTATTGTATTTATAGGGATTTGCGGATTTTTAATGCGCACAAAAGATATTATAATATGCATGTTTATACTTTGCTCACTTTATGCGGGTATATCCACCGAGATGTCTTATATTTTTTTGTGGCAAAGAAAAAGAAAACATCATCATCATCGTCGTCATCATCATCACCACCACGATCATTGTCACTGTGCGGCCTTGCTCGTATCATTGTCGTAATTCATTTTCTGGAAAAGAAATCTTCATTTTCATGACAGTGTAGCATGATAACATTACCTATTCCTCTTTATCCTCCATTCTCGCACACACCTCTACTCCCGCCACCCATTATTCATATTTATTCCAGTTGGAAAGCGTATTTTACGTTTCAACAAATAAATCTGATTGTCAAGTTGCTTATGACTATAATGCCAGTGCACTTACACACACAAGACGCTACTCTTGCTGAAGAAGATGATGACACTGTTATTTTATTTTATTCTTTTGCAAATAAGAGGTAGCTTTTTCCCTTGGTCGTCTTCTAATAATTCCTTTTTCTTCACTCTATTTTCTTCTTCTGTGCTCAGTTTATTACATTACTATTCTCTCTACATCCAACCATCCATTTTAGATTTACTCACCACACCTCTCTCTCTGTATATACATACATAGAAAACTACCACCACCACCACCATCTTCTTGAAAGTATACCACCTAACAGCAGCACTCTATAATCATCAGCATGATGATTATCTGAGCAACAGTACTACTACAGCAGCAGTTGAATTATTATCTTCTCCCATGGCAGCATATAGCAGGGATGCAAATGGTGCAGAGTATGAAAAAAAGTCACACAAGGCAAAAGGGAGACACCAATTTTATTACCTGCGATGCTGGCAGTTGCGAAATCCTCTCTGCAATCAATTGAGATACTCTCTCTTATTCTAAGTGAGAGAAACAGATAGAGTGAAAGAGTAAGGAGATTAGAACGTTCAATTCTGTTTTAAAACTTTGTATCACACTACTAGGATCCTAGTTGACAATAGGTATGCATATACCTGTGCATATGGGCCACATGCTAATAATTATGTATAGCGATCCACAATAGTATGCCTTATAATAGTATATAGAGATGCTATTAGTTTATTTATTGTGTTGAAGAATTGTGAGTTGCTCAAATAATGGGTTGTAGTAGTAATGCAGATAATGGTTGCTTTGACGATAAGGCAGAACAAAGATGAGGACTAAAATATTCAAAAAAATGGTTGACTCACATGCACATCTCTTCTTCCAGTAGTTGTAAACTAAATCTAGGCTTTGATGCTGCTGCTGGTATGTGTCAAGGTCTACGAAAGAAAAGAAAAATGCTACCAGCATTGAACTTTATTCCTTGATGGTTGAGTTATGTAATTTTATAAATCATGCTGGTTGGTTGGCAAAAAAAGCAGGAACACTTTAAGCGTTTTCTTGGGCCTGATTGGCTGTTAACCTAGAAAGAATGACAAAGATCCAAATGTTTTTGCTAGTGACCATAGGAGTGGAGTCGCCCCTAGTGATTCCGAGCGGGATTGTTCAAGTCGAAGAGACTCGTCGGACACTACCACCGGAACAAAAGCAGCAAGCCCGCAACAACCATCCTCGACATCCTCGGCATCGACGACCACCACATCATCCACCTTTCACAGTACGAATCCCTTCCTGACAAGCAGCAGTGCTGGCAGTGTCCAGGTGACAAGATTGGAAGTGAATCCCGCGGGAAATGAGTCGGAGAGTGGGGGCTCCCAACCTCCCTCTCCGAGGACACACAGGAGACGTCAGGTAAGACCTATATCTCGGATAACTTATCTTGATGTGAATTAAAGTTGGCATAGTAATTATCATGTATATTATGTTGCAGCGGCTGTGTACCTTGTAACACATGTCACATATGCGCATTTATATATCCATTAGTTTTTTCAACGGCAAATTCATGAATCTGTTTTCTATTTGTTCCCTTTTTTGCAGAGATGTAAAAGCCACAGCTTAACCTCACTCTGTTTACTTTCTCATCATCCGTTTTTCTCGTCATTTCGTCAGTGCCTCAGTATAATGAAGAAATTGATAGATGCATGCCATGACAATACTTTACCACGACGAACCGGAGCCTCAAAAACACCACCAAAGTAAGTTTTTTTTAAATAATTTTTATAAATATTAGCCATCTTTCTTTTCTCTACTGACATACATGCATACATTCATGGCAAAACCTGCACAATTTTCAATATCACATCTAGTGGTAGACAGATGAAAGGAAAGGGGAAAGATGAGCCAAAGAACATGCCACTTTTAAGCAATATGTATTTTCCCAAACTAACGACTAGTAAATTAAAACACCTTTTCACTTTTAATACCCTTTTTAAGTGCTAAAAGAAGAGTAAAAGTTTTTATGAGACAAGTTTACCTCACCACACAACACACAACATAAAAAAGCAATAATAGCATGCAGCCTAATACTAGCAAATGAGTAGACTTAAAAGGAGGAGAAATATAAAAAAGAAAGTATTTTCGTATCCACATAATATTTATATATTCATATATTATTGTGTGTGTATTTTTACATTCCTACTTTTACAACAGCACCACCACCAGTAGCCTTTGGAATGTGCTGACTGGGCGTGCAAGTGAAGCAGCTTCTTCCGTCATCCTGCATAACGTGAGAGAGATTGAAACTTGGATCCTTCGACTTCTCAGTTCACCTGTTCCCGTCCCTGGAAGCACCAGAGTCGAGGTTGGTAAAGCGAACATGCATTTTTTTTTATAAATTTGGCAACAAAATAAAATTTCTTCTTTACTTAGTTTTAACACAACTGATGCGTGTCTGTTTGTGCAGTAGTAATGTTGAATTGGCAAACATTTGTTTTGCCTTTGTTTTATCCAGAAGTCGTCCTGAAAAACAAACACAAATATTTGTATGTCTTGATTTCTCAAAAATGGCTAAATGCACACAATGGGGTCTTTCAAGTCATGTTTTACTGTCTGTAAAAAATCAATACCATGAGGCATTATCAATCATTTCTCTATAATCAATCATACAAATAATAACCCAATCAGATTTTATCCATCCAGTCATTCATAAAAATAAACAATCTGTACAAAGTGGAAACATAAATAAATGCATAAAATATATATTTACATCCATACATTGTTCTTTTATTTCCTTTTTTTTTCAGTTGGAATTCCATCCAGTCATTCATAAAAATAAACAATCTGTACAAAGTGGAAACATAAATAAATGCATAAAATATATATTTACATCCATACATTGTTCTTTTATTTCCTTTTTTTCAGTTGGAAGTGCTGCCTCCAGATCTGCATTCACCTTTGGTATTTGCACTGCCAGACAAGACTAGGTTCTCCTTAACAGATTTCCCGCTACATCTTCCGTTGGAACTACTTGGGGTCGAGTCATGTCTCCAAGTGTTAACCCTTATCCTTCTTGAGTGCAAAGTAAGTTGTGTGAGAAAAACTTTTTTAAAGTTGAAGTTGTCTACTTAAATACACACACACACAGACACACACCCGCCCGCGCCTACTATACCAATATGCTCCTTTTCCACCCGCTTCTTTATCACATGCATTCAAACTTGTTCAATAACATGCATGCCTTTTCCTTCCAACAGAATAATGTTCTGAACTATTATTTTATTTTATTTTATCCCATCCATTTTTGTATGTAGTTGAGTCCTCCTCCATTATATAAAAAAATCCAAATTAAAATGCTTACAACAACGTTAAAAACAAAGGATATAAAGTTTGAACAAGCAAAATGGTGTATTATTTAAAAAAAAATATCAAAAAAGAAGAATACATACGTTGGCTTACTTAGTGGGGTTACACCATGCTTGTCTCCCTGTCCGTGTTCTATTTTTTTTAATATGAAGTATTATTAGGACATTATTTTGTTTTAAATAAACTTTACGTCCGTCGCTACTTCACTACTTGTTTAAAGCTGATGCTACAAGTTGGCTGTCTGCTTGATGGTGCGTGTGCATAAAAGTCAACGAGGCGTATTGAACACTTCATTTCCCACAACGACGACAAGGAATACATAATCCACCCACATTTTAATCATTATCACTGTCATTTCCATTGCCACCATCATCATGATCAACATGCCCACTGCTTACTGCTTGGGTTCCTAGTGATTTATATGTACTTTTATTCCCTATATATCGTCCCCATTATTATTATCATCATCATCATCATCAGTTTCAATCGCTGTATGATGTGATGTGATGTTGATGACAACAAGAACTGACGTATTCACTTATCATCATCTGCCTATCCCTATCTATCTGTCTCTCTCTCTCTCTCTCTCGTCTTGTCTTCATCCTTATCTTTTTCTCGTGCCCTCCTTTATTTCTCTGTTTTTTTTCTTCTCTCCTTTCTTTTTCGTTCCTATTTACATATTATTATATTTCCCTCTACCAGTGCCGAGTATCGAGAAAGAAAAGGAAGAAAAATAGCAACTAGAGCAACAACTGCCGCTGTTGTTGCCATGTCCTATTAGGTACACTACTGTACTTCTGCTTACTCTACTTTAGTTACTTATATCGATGTACAATATAAATAGGCTCAATATATAAATGTGGAAGATTATGTCAAGGAACTTCCTCTTTTCCTTTGAGAGGAGAGAGAGCGAGAGGCATCCACTTTCACTGCTTTCTGTACCCCACTTGTCCGTACTTTGTAGCAGCAGCAGCAGCAGCAGCAATAGCAGTATAGTAGTATTTGTAGCAAAACACCCACACGAATTTCTAATGGCCTGCTGACTGTTGCTGATTATCATACGATTATGTGACGATAGTGACTTTTTATTTTATTTTATATTTGTCTGCTATGGCGATGATGATGATCATACTTGCTTCTATGCTTGAAAATTTTTAGCATTTGAGAGGAGAGTATGAAAAAGCCATTGAATCAAATCAGTCAAGTGGGTTACAACAATGCATGTATGTTTAGAGAGAGAGAGAGAGAGAGAGAGAGAAGTAGAAGAAGACAAGCGAGAGAAAAAGGATGTCACCCAATCAGCTTGCTTCCTACGTGTTGTGAATACTTAGTTACTTACTTGAAACAAGAAAGTAATATAACCAAACGGAAGGAAGGACGCAACACAAGTCAAGTATGTATATATAGTCAAGCCAAGTGACTACCAACTAAATTTAAAGCAATAGAAAAGGCGTAAAGTGGCCGGCACTAAAAAAATAAAGACATTCTCCTTTTCTCTCCATCTCTCTCGCTCCCGCTATATACATATATTTAGCTTGTTATCTTTCGTCGTCGTCGTCGTCGTTGTCGTCCTTTTCTGGTTTATTCAGATGTTCACTTGGACTACACATGTGATGATAAAACAAGTGAAATGATAATAAGCTTTGTTGTTCTGTCCTACGAACCCTTGTTTAACTTTTCTTTTTCATGTTTGTTTTATCCATGCATGCATATATTATTGATTATATTTTCATCTAAATGTATGCACGTCTCACCCACACCATATCAAAAGTATGTAGCATAAAAAAAGAGAGTAAAACTTGGCTGTGTGTGACATGTCGCTTTTTGCAGCGTCGTGGTGACAGCCACAAATGTAGTGACCATGATATGAAAAAAAGACATCTGCATTATACCTGTAATGCGGTGTGCGTAATATAGGTGCAATGCAGTAAAATAGTAAAAAAAACTAAAGTGTTGGAGGAGATGATAATGTTGCGACTGTTGTTGGTGATAGTGATGATGATGATGATGATGATGGTGAAAATGATGTAATGCGTAATGTAATGTTTTGCGTATTGCATAATAGCTAATTTTTTGTACTTTTTGTTGTCATTTCCTTTACATTCATTCAATGCACTCATTTTTTTCCTGGATAAACTAGTGAGAAGCTGCTAATGGTGATGATGTGTGTGTTTTTTTTGTCTCTTTTTTTGCTGTGTGATCGAGTGACGACCAGCCAATTCACTCTATAATTACTTGTGTTCTTGGATTTTCCTTTTTTTTCCTGGAAGGGACTACCACTATATTAATAATATGCTACTCATCATGCTTATATAGATAGATACATATATTTACTATATTTGAAACTGCATACGTAAGAATAATTGCTGCTACTGAAAAAAATGATGCTGATTACAGCATGAACAAGTCGAAATAAATTGTCCAAGTTGATGCTGGAACAAAGGATATCATTAATTGAAGCCAAGAGAGGCACAAATAAATGCTCCGACAAAAAAGGTCAAATGTTCATTGGCACTTTGTTTGCAGATGTGCTCAAATACACACTCTGTGGTGAACTTTTTTAATAGTTCAATCCTCTTTAATAATTACAGCATCTTTAATTTCGTAGCTCCTTTTTGCAGAAAAAAACTCTTTGTACAACTGAACTTTTTCCCAAAATTCCAAAAATAGAGAGTTGTCGTAATTTTCCTATTTAAAAAAAATATGTCGCTTTTTTATCATCTTCGTTGTCAACTTCATTATCCATTTTGTAAGGTTTCAATTCATTTTGACAAAATAAATGCTCAATTTTCTCCAAAATTGTATCTATATATATTACATTTTGTAGATATGTATCCTAAAAGAAAAATACAGCCTACTCTCTGTAAAAAAAACATACATGTCCTTGTACTCTAGCCATTCAAGAAAAATATACAAACTCGGAATTGACATTGGCCAACTTATGTACATGTTGCCAACCTAATTTTCCCCGTCACCCCTCACATACATACATATATCAGCAGACCCCTTTTTTACTCTGTCTTTTCTTTTCATGATTCAAAAATAACTCTTGGCTTTTTTCTCTCCAGTCAAAGTAACGGGAATCTGACACACTGATAGAAAAGTGCACAGAAAAAGGTTTCCTTCCCCAGGGAACTTGTACACCAGGCGAGAAAAACGAGTTATTTGCGTGCTGTGTTATGGCACAATCAGCATCCGACTTTTTTTTTATATAGTCACTTGGCATTATTATTTATTCATATATTATTATGTTCGTCAAAAAAAAACCACACACATGTGTGCATGTACATACATACCTCCACCGCACCGATCACTTTCACCGAATAACATAGCAGGCATAAATAGTATTCACAGAATGTTTAGAAAGGAGCTTTATATAAACGTATAACAATTATTATTTACCATCATTGCGCATTGTAGATCAAAGCAAGCATGTAAATTTATTATTTGCCAGTTCCAAGAAAATCCTTTTAATAAAAGACATAATGATGCGCAACAGCCCAAGCCTCCCCTGCTTACTTACAAGCAAGCATGGTATAATATAATAATAATAATAATAATAACAATATCACATGTTGTAATACCATACCCGCCACCGCCACCACTACCGCCGCCAGTTCACCATAAAAATAAATTTTTAACAATAGGAGGATTATACAGGTAATTATACAGGATTGTAAAAAAACACTATATACTAACGGATAAGTAAGAAGCAGAGGAAGGGTGTACATATGTGGAATTATAGCCAATGTACACACATAAATAATATGAAGAATTATAACTGATGTATGTATTATTAGTGTAACGGGAGTAATAATGGGATTAGCTCTGTGTGTGTGTAGGAAAAAGACCTTCAAGTAGAATTAACATGGAACAAAACTTAAAAAAGAGACCAAAGGCGGATTGCAAAGGAAAAAAATACATATAAGAGATTTGCTTGCTTTCCCCATATTTTCTTTTTGAGAAAAAAACCAAGATAAATTTTGGTCAAGTCAACCAACTCACCCAACCAACCAAATCTGTACGAGAGAAATAGAGATATAAAAAAAACAAGCTGTGTGAGTGTGCGTGCGTGTTATTTTGTTCGTTTTATTTTATTTTTTTGCTGGACTGGGATCTCTGTAGGTTGGTTATATGGGTATAATATGTAATCACCGTCTCAACAACCATTTACATCATCACTACCACTACCACCACAAACTACAGCCAACCATTATATCATTACTATCATCCAGCCAGACTCTCTCTCTCTCTCTTTCTTGTCTGGCTTATTTTAATGAGTAGGAAGAGAGCTAAGAACTAAAGCAAGGAAAAAATAATAATGCAAGACCAATTGAAAGGAAAGGACATTTAAAAAAATGTAGTATTATATTTCCTACACATACACACACACATATACATAAAACAAGACAATACAAAATATAATGGAGAAATATAGAACAAGATAATCTGTCCTTTTTTCATTTCAGATAGAGGCAGTAAAAAGATAAACATAAAAAAAGTGACTTAAAAAACAGAGCAAGTGCAATAAAAAAAAGTTGTTGCAAAAAAAGTGAGAAAGAGATGTGATACTACTACTCCACCCCCTCCCCCCAAAAAAAACTACATGCAACTTTTCACTCAGATTTTGAGTTTAAAAAAAGATGGTAAGAAGTTGAAGCATAGTACAAGCATATATTATACAACTCATTAGAAGACCATTAACAATAAGCTGCATATAGACAAAAGTGATGGGAGAATAATATTATAATAATTAAAATAAAGTCCCGAGAAAACTGAGAGATAAAAAAGAAAGAAAGGATACTGAACACCATAATAATATCATCAGATAATATGCATATACATACTTTACTTAACATAACATGAGCAGAGCAGCAGCAGTAAGTAGTACAACATGTGCTATGGGGAGGAGTTTTGCAAAAATAAAAAAAGAATTACATTTTTTACTTTTACTTTACGTCTTTTTGCAAATAAAATAAATCAGCAGCAGCGGGTTTTCTTACAAAAAGCATACTTTTATTTGCGTCATGTGATCAAAAGAGGGTATAAAAAACAGAGGAAGAAAAGAGGGGATTTTGAAGTAATTCATATTACTACTTGTATGCATGTAGTATAGTAATACGCAGTGTTATGTTAGACAGATA
>JAHZNC010004393.1:0-21535 GCA_027744095.1 Zhuqinia jingwanae | reverse complement strand
ATTACAAATGTGCATTAGTACATGTGTTCTCCAAGTTCCTGACGCTCGCTGGATGGCTGTTAGTTATGCAGAATGTAAGAATGACTGTCTTTATATTACATTCAATGTCTTTTGGTCTCAACAGATGATGATGGCATAACATGGCATATCCATAATCCATTCCATATATTTTACCGAGAAAGAAAATTGCATTTGTTATTAACGAAATTGTATATCTTCACTTTACTCAAGCTACACACTGGCAATTGACGATGTAAAATCAATTCTCTATTAAAAAAGTGGCAATAATGATGTAACATCATTGAAGCTTGTCGCAAACACATGAAACATGAAACTTTGTGTTATGATGTCTTTGTGTGTAACATCATTCGTCACAAATTATGACGTTTTTATTGTTCAATTTGCTTTAAAGCTTACTGAAATAGCACGTTATTGTTTTGGTGTTTATTGCTTAGCTTTTTCCTGTCTGATACTAAATACAGAGCCACGTCAGGAGGATCTTCCACGTAAAACTTACGCTTACAGGAGCAGAGCAGCATTTTTAAGTTGATATAACATGACTTTCTTTTCAACAAAACTTACGACGTTTGTAATACTTCTTCATGCATCGTTATTCCCGTTTAATTATACATGTAAACATGTTGCATAAGGATGATGGTCAACTTAAAATTCTAATTTTAATTTTTCATTAATTTCGTCATGATGTCCTTGCTGACAACTTAAGACATCCATCTTAAGTCTCAATTTATTGCATACTTGTTGTGGCCCAATATCAGCAACCAAACACAATGTAACCTAAAAATCATATCAATATCAAATTATCAATTATTTGTACATGCATCCATATATATGAAATATGAATATGAATCCATTTCAAGAGTGATATGATGTGCATTCCTGTGCATACGTACTTGCATAATAATAAAAATCACGTAACTTACTAACTGCGTAAAATAATACCAGACCCATTGTTCCCGCACATGTCGCAAAAGTAGGACATAAAGTGAAAACTTTTTCTGTGAAGACAATCTCAATTATCAAGAAATTAGAAACTAAGGTCTTTGCATTGTGAAATTAGTTACAACTGTCGTGTTTCTTCAAGTTTTTAAAGGAATAAAAGTGGAATTCATACATTAATCAAAATCATTACATTTACAGTTCTTGCCGTTCTACGTGACATCATTTAATACAGAATTAAATACAGAATTAAATATTAAGTACAGAATAAAATATACACGTTCAACATTGTAGAATTGCGGTACAGGAACAGTTTTGTCGGACTATTTGTTTGACTTGACTACATTCCACTTGTTTTTATCTCATCATACCATCATCACATAAACATAAGCATAGCAAATCAAAGCAACAAGTAAAGGGTTCCTATTCTTTTTCGCTTTTCCATTCTGTGTGTGGCTGACGCTGACTGGAGACAACACTGACTTTCTTGCTTTGTCACTTGCCAGCATAGCACAGACTGTGCTGCACAGCACAGTAATTTTCTCTCTTTTGTCAATAGCTCCTTATTGCCCAAGTATTTCATGCCTAGAGAGAGAGAGAGAGAGACTTTTAGCTCAAGTATTTCAGTTTACTTCAGAAAGAGTTTTAGGCTCATACTCAGCGTAAGCACCGCAGATCTACACACACATCAACATTACATCATATTAATACATTTATTAAGGGGAGAGTTATAGGACAGGGATCGTGATTGACGTTGACGATTCTTTACAAGGTGGCGACAACGATCGGGAAAGCACTAGAGTGTTTGGTAGTTTTGGTGGCAGGTAGAGTTGTAGTAATTACAAATTTCAAACATATACTTGTTTTATGTTGATTCCAATTTTCATCCATATCAAAGCTTTATGTATTAAATATTCATTTGACATGAAAATTGAACTAATATAGGTATACAAATATGTACTATATATAATAATGTAAGACTAATGTATAATCTTTTGTGAAACTTTTTTTATTAGCTATTGTTCAGACTTTTTAAAGGTTAAAATAACAATAATTGTTATTTTTCACAATTAATATCAAAGTACCCCATTTTAAAAATGCAATTTATGAAAGAAACGATTTCTACCTTTTGTTCTTTCTTTCCTCATTCTTTGAAAAGTAGAACTTAACTTGTAATATCTTTGTTGAATTATCTTTACAGCGTAGTAAGCTGGCAGAAAGGGAAAAGTCTTCATTCTAAACATCAAGCTTTTTTCGTTTCAAATATGGCCGTAAGAGAGTTATTTTTATCATTCATGCAATGCATTTATAAAGTTGGTGGAAATGATTAATTGATTTTTTGTTTTGATATTGCTTCAAATAATATAGTCTGATAATCCACCATATTTTCCGGTTGGGAGTGAAGTCAGTGCCCAGTACAAGGGTGCGTTCTGTTCTGCTGTCGTTCAACGACTTATTCGGGATGTTAAAGTGAAGGTTAATACATGTAATTTATTTATTTATTAAATTCAACATGCCCGAGATTGTTATACATAATTTTTTTATCTTTCAGGTGTTGTTTCCGAACAGGAATCGTTTACGAATGCGAACTTTGCCCGAGGAAAATGTTACAGGCCCTCTGGTCACAAATGCGGTGGTGAAAGCCATTGATCCAGATGATGGACTGACTTATCAAGCAACGGTTATCCAAGTGATGGATAAAAGCAACTATACTGTTGTGTTTAATGATGGAGACGTTATAACTTTGAAACGCACTAAAATGTGTGCTCCTTCTGGGCGTCACTTTAGTGTCAATGAAAATTTGGATAATTTTCCACTTTTGAACCCTGAGCTGTTTGGAGCTCCTGTACAGGTCGGTAGTCAACAAGTCGTGGCAGAGCTGCCCGTTAATCATCAAGCTGCTGCAGTTGGAGTTGTAGAACGGTATGCATTACAAAGTAAACCTGATCCGTATCTTGTCATTTCTTATTTTATTTTTTTCCTAAGCAAAAGTGTGTTACATTGCCTGTGTGTTTTGCATGTTTATGATTTTATGATGTATGTTGCCTTTGCTTTTAGACCTCAGCCAGCAGCAGCAGCAGTCGCGCAAGCTGAAGTTTCTGGATGTCGTCAGAGGGAAGCTGCGAAGGTCTGTCGCACAAGATGCAGGAAAGTTCTAAAAAAGAAACCAGCAGTCCACTCTCAACTGGCTCATTCAAAGAACAAAGGTGTGTATTCGATTGGTTTTATTTCTCATAATTGGCAATATAGTTGTTTACAGTATTACTATTTATTTATTTATAAAACGTTTGGTATCAGAGTTAAAAGGGAAGGGGTAAAAATATAAAAGGGCAGAGTCGCCCCAGCTGACTAACTCACGTTACTCCAGATAAAAGCCTCCTTTTCCAGAAAGAAAGCTAACAACTAACGACACTCGAGCTAACGTCATTACAGCTGACAACAAATGTCAAAGCCAGTTCAGTCTATCAATGTTTCTGGTTAGGTTAGGGGTTGAAGTAAGGAATTGTTATATTTGCGTATAACATCCAAATAATTAAGTACAATGATAGTTGAGTTTGGTTTAGTTAGGTTTCATTTTGAAACTACGTAAGGCTTAACAATAACTGCAATTTCTTAATGTAGATTCGTCATTTAAAATAACATAGTTGTCCTTTGTCGTTAAACATAATTTAGTGGTTACTGATAAACGAAAGTTTCAAAACGGCCTTGTAACTTATTTAAACCTAACTTTCCCCAGCCAACAACATTTATAAACTGACCTAGATTTACTGTTAGTCAAGAGGACGTTAGCTGAAAGTTGCTATTAGTTAGGGTGACGTTATCTGTGCTGTCGTTAGTTGTTGTTATAGCTGGTGAGATTACGCCATATAAAACTCGAAAGTGCTACAGATAAGCAATGCTGCTACAATGAAATCGGTATATTGTTGTTGAGTTTGTATGTAAACAATAATGCGCCAAGAATCTTGGCAGCTGGAAACTTAAATCAGATTATTAGTAGAATATAAATAACGCAGATTATTCATTGTATTTTAGGTACTTTAGATGTAGACCGTCGGAATCATATTGGGAATATTGGGATTCCCACGAGGTCCGATTTTAAAGTTGGAAGGTTTTATTATTTCACTCCAACATCTAAGAAAGATAACATGCAAAAGGATAATTTTCATCACAAACGGAAGGCATTTGTCCCAAAGAAGGTCATTTGGTTTGAGTTTGATGATTTTATGAATAAAATTAATCAGAATGACGTCCACTATGTCCTCTATGTCCAAAACCCATAAGTGTACTACCACATCATGCATGGATTCTGAAACCAGCAGTGTATTTTACAACCTTAGTATTAATTCACAGACAGAATCCTTTACAATGGCTTAAATTCTAGGACGTGTTTGTAGAAAAGAATGGAATGATGTTATTTAGGCTTAGTGCAAATTATTTTTTTGTTTTGTTGTTTTAATGTTTGTCCTTGGTTTTTTTTTATCTTGTGTAGTTCTTAATGTTACACAGTGGTAATTTTTATTCAAATATTGACTTTTACCTGTTGGGCTATTAAATCGTACCAAAACTACACGAGAAAGTAACATAATGTATGTGTATTACAAGATTAAAATAAAACCATGTAAAACTGAATTCAATATTTTACACACTTCTGAAACTGAATCTGAAACACATAATTTCATGATTTTAACAACAACAACAACAACAAACGGTTGTATTGGACATAAGGGCACCCCCCTATCTAGGGTTATGGAGCAAAAAATAATAATTCCAAAAAAATAGTGGACACCCTTAGGTTCAATCCAATCACAAC
This sequence comes from Zhuqinia jingwanae, assembly GCA_027744095.1. Taxonomy (NCBI): domain Eukaryota; kingdom Metazoa; phylum Arthropoda; class Collembola; order Entomobryomorpha; family Paronellidae; genus Zhuqinia; species Zhuqinia jingwanae. The sequence goes on along the minus strand of JAHZNC010004393.1, from coordinate 16,767 downwards.
AAACTCATCAAATTCTTGCATTTGAATAAAACAACAATTTGAACGAATATCCAGGTGCCAAAGTTGTTAATAAACTATTAATCATACTTGATTTTTTCATGCTAGTTACAAAAAATAAATACGCTGAGATTATGGGGAAGTGCCTAAAGATGCCAGTAGATTCCATAAAACTGGAAGAAGGAGAATCACGTGCTCAAAGTTCAGTTCCGCCAAAAGCTGAGTCAGTAGTAGTTCCGAGCTCTTCAAGGGACCAGAAACCAAGTAATGCATTACACTACTTTAACAACAAATTAGGCATTAAATAATTAACTGCAAATTGGTTTGAATTTTGTTTTCAGAATCTATAAACGATTTGTTTACGGAGCTATGTCATATTTGCGACGAGAAAAAGGTGGAAATCCCTTCAGTGGCTCCAGGAGGCAGTAGGATGAATTTCATTCCCAACCTTGGTAATAAATTTGTTTTCATACAGCAAGCAATATTTTATGAATACTGTTATATTTAAGAAGCCCATATATTTCATATCTAACGGTATCTTTAATAGAGGACATGGAAGATTCTGATGAACGGCAGCAAATGATTATGCGTTCAATCAACGGAATCGTGTTAACGTATTTTGACATCAAAGAAAAACTTGAGAAAGGTTCATCATGATAAGGTAGTAGAAAATAATAGGGTTCTACATTGACTACTTTTGAATTCTCTTCATTTTCTGCAGTTTTTATTGAATCTGACTTTTCTTGTAATTAACTATCATGAAAATAGTTTTTATCATTTGATTTACCTATAATTTTGATTGTCTATCTGAGTAATATTGTAAGTAGGAATGTTGAGTGCTATTTGTATAAATTATTGTTAATAATAATTAATATGTAATTCTGTTTTGTAAAGGTTAGGTTAGGTAGTCGTTTTGTTTGGTGTGTGTGGCAATGTTTGTTAGTTTTTAAAAAATAATTAAATTGTATACGAAATCATTGTTACTTTTTAACCTTCTCTCACTTTCTACGTTGAATTTTATTTGATGCTGAATAATAGCAATTAATTGGTGTATATCTTAAGATTTCATGGGGATATTGATAAAGTTCTTTTTGATTTGTAACAACGTCAAATGTTTGCATAAAAGCCAGCTTAACATTCTGTGTTGCGTATACACTTGCTCTTTTCAGGCAACAAAGAATCTCGTGCACTTGAGATTTGTCAAAAGTAGGAGGCAAACCTAAAGATATACAGATGTAAAAAGTAAACATTATAAAAAAAATATCCTGCTTTTTTTGTAAATAAAGTACTAGCAATGTTGTATCATAAAGCTAAATATCGATTTTCTAAAATTTGTATCCGTATTATTAATAAGAATTGGATAGTTTTTAATAATTATAAGATTTCACACATGCCTTAAATTCAATTCCACATTTGTTTACTAATAATGGTATTGTCTTAGCAGTTTAAATAAAGTAACCTTTTACGACACAGCACGTGATTTTAAACAACGTGAATATTATTTTTTCAATTTTCTAATTGACAACTCACAACCTACTCATGTAATATGCCTCATAGTCCAGACAAATGGAAAACATTTTTAGCAGATTTAGGCAGGCCAACTAAGCGTGGCGTACGTAAGTGCCCAAAATGTGGAACAGTTAACGGCACTCGAGGGAATTCATGTAAAAATAAAGCATGTGATGTCGTGTTCAGAGATAATGGTGCTTCTAAGAAGAAGTCTACAGAAGCTTGTAAAGTGGTCGTAAACATTTCTGGCCTTCAGGTAACTCTCTGCTTATTAATTACATACCTACCTATAATATCTTTGCTTATCAAAATCATTTCATTTTTAAGTCAGGTCTCTAAATGAATTATATTTATGAATTGTTGTAGATATTTTCTGTGAGGCTACGAGATCGAGGTCCAGACTATCGCAATTTTGTTCAGTTACCGTCGTCACCGTCAAATGAAAATTCCAATTTACAAGAAGATCAGACGTCAGATAAAAGTGCGAAATGTTATGTTGACGCGTGTGTCAAAAGCAAAGAAGTAAGATCTTATCTATGTATAGTTTTGGATAAATGTTATTGGTTTTGGTTTAAAAAAAATGGATTGTTGTTGTTTATCTAGTTTCCATGTTGCCATGTTCAAGCAGCGTACCGTTGTTTTTCAGAATCTCAGCCACTAACTATAAAACCTTCAGTTTTTTCAACTCTAAATAGTCTAAATATTCCAACCGACCATCAGCAAGTAATTTCTACACATAAGACCAAAGTATACTTTTAACTACATCGCCAGTGGTGATAATGTAAAAGCAATTTTTATTTTATCTTCAAAATGGCAGACTTTGTCAGCGTACATGAACGAGACAAATCGATGTCCTTGTACAAAGAGTTTCCAAAACGTCATTTGTGGTCAAGTGTGAACCCTCTATTAAACATCCAAATGGCTACCTTCATATAATGTTCTTTAAGTATAAAAAGGAGGATGGTATGGCGGAAAAAAAGTTCCTATGTACCTGCAAACATTTTAGAATGCAAGTAAGTTGAACCGTTTATCAAATTAAAACACGCCAATATATTTCATTAAAATCAAAAATAAATAAGTTATCAGGTAAACTATCGATAGGGATTAAACGGTTTTATAAATGCAGAATCGACAAGTGGATTCGTCAACGTCCAATTCAGCGGAGGCCATCGAAACTGATTCAAGATTTTGTATTCATTACCACACATGTGTATGTGCCTTTGCCAGTGACGATAACCTTGGTGCAGAATTTGACTACTTTCTTATGGAAAACAATCAACCTTGTAAGTATTGTGCCTGGGAAAAATTATGACTGGGAAATAATATTTTACGTCGTCTGACAGTGTTACTAATAGTGAGCATAATTTTTTTGGTCATTAAATAGCAACATTGCTGAGTCAATTGCACTTGGTGACGTTGCCACAAGCTGGGAGTGCCACAACCGTAGACAATATCGACCATAATCATATGTCTGTGGAAATAATGCGTGAAAATATTTCTTTGCTCGAAAGCATTGCTGCCGCCGACGATGCTACCCTTCATAATGTGAGTTCATTAAATGACATTAAATGTTTTTGGAAGATTAGTAGTCTTCTCCTTCTGTTAAAAATGCTTATCGAATCAAAATTCGCATTTAAAGGTACAAGGTTTGGACGTTCTTTCTGACCAAATTATCGTGACAAATGTAGATGATTCATTAAGTTTTGGGGACGCCACAGGTCTTGATGTTTTGGATGACGATCATTCGCAGGTAAATGAAAGATATTGATACAAGACGTCGTCAGTCAGTCAAATACAGTCCCAACTCAAATGCATTCTAAGATACTTGATTTTGTGACAGGTTTGCCAAATATTTGCGAGTGCCCAAAATGCTATTCAACTTGCTGGGACGTTCTCTAACACAGAACACGTACACCAAGCTGTCAATATAACCTCTTCTGTACTGTCGCCAGCAAGTAGTGGCAAGAAACGTCGTCAGGGGTCTGGTGGAGAAGCTACTTTAGACATTTCCTCGATATCACCTCAGCACCTACAACAAGTGCATTTGTTCGCGAACACCGGTCACTTTGATAACCTCCCTAAAAGCCTAGGATTTTCTAAGGGTACCGGGAAAATTATTCAAGGAACTCCTACTTACGCAACAACCGCGCCAACAAGTTTAAGCCCATCTTCAATCTCGGAACCAACAAGTCAAATGTCCGAGGTATTTGAGTTGTGGTTATCGGGTGTCAATGAAAGACTGAACGCTGCGATGAATTACCAATTTTGTGAGAAACCTGAACCCGTCATCTATTACATTTCAACGGTAAAGTTTTCGTCCAAAGCCTTAGCCATCGCTTTCAAGAAATTGCATTCCTTGGATAGGTTTACTTATTTAGTTATTTTTTTGTAGGAATATTTTGAAAAACTCAAAGAACGCATAACTTCGGGAGTGAAAAAGAAGAGGCTACCAAATCAATCCGTGGTAATTTATAGAACTGATAAACCCCCTGCTGGCACATTCACAAAGCATGTGTGGAAAATTACTAACATTATCCATGTGCTGCAAATATTTCAAAATCAAATTGTTAGTCATTGTTATAAACTTATAAATAGAGTTTAAGACCAAGGGTTGATGAACTGACAATAAATGCTAACTATACTACTTTACGATTACTATAAATATGCATTTTCCTTTCAGATTCCGTTAAAAATTAGTCAATATTTTATAAAGGGGTCACATGGCATGTTTGAGGAATGGGTACCTCCGAATGATACTGACCGTAAAAATCAGCTAATTAAGCCTCACTTGTACAGTACATACCTAAAAGTTGGTAAGATTGAACATTTCTAATTGTAATCATATACAAAAAAACATCCGGGTCACTATAATTGGCTGCTTTTAGACTTTTAGTGTTTAGATTATTCCAAATATATCTTTGTATCTTTTCAGGTAAATCGGATCCAAATTCAACTGAAATCATACCATTTATAATCGAATGGATACCTGATATTTTGCCTCAATCAAAGTTGGGAGAGCTTTCTATAAGTTTTGAGTTTGGACGCAATGCTCCTCGTGATGAAGTAATTAGTAGTAAAATTGTAAGAAATGCTCACCAAACGTGATAAAAGCCAAAGACAATAAGGAAAAAAACGTGTTTTTTTTTTAATATTCTGCGCTCAAAGCGAGTTTTAATCAATAAAAAAAGAAATTTGTGTCGCTAAAAAATAGTTACAATTTAAAAAATTACACATTATATGCCAATATACACATATAATACATTGTAAAGCAATCATGACAAACTGATTGTTTTCAGCAATTAAAAAAAACCACCAGGGGATAATTAAGACTTCAAGTTAAACGCATGCAATTGTCTACTTCACCTGTACTTATACCTATAATCGAAAAATACTTATGAATCTCATACTGCAGTAATGTAAAAACAACGCCGCATCACCCGGCGTTGTGAATTTTTAGAAAGGATTCTTACTTTCTCTGCATTCGTGCAAGAAATAGGGCGCAACTCCAAAACACTACACTCCACACGGCTGACGAGGCAAATCCGGGCCAGACCTTTGGATGTGTGATTGGCCAAGCTCGAGAAAATATTGAGCGCATAGCTTCGCACGCCATAGTTTGTGGCAGGAAATTAGCAACGTTTCTGATATACAGTGGAATGCTTTCGAGAGGCCAAACGACGCCTGCAAAGAACACCCTTATTAGTAAATTACACTATTCAATTAAAAAAGTTGTACATTTTATTAAATTTTTCCTCTCGCGTACCTGACAATAGCAAATTTGGATAAAAGCTGCCTAGAGCCATCTGAATCGCATTTCGCTCCTCGGTGCAAATACATGATATCAGGAATCCTATTGATAAGATGAAACTAGGATTAGTTCCCACCACAAACTTTCGAAAGTAATACACGACAAATAGTCAAATTTCATTTAGTATAGTTACCATATGCCATGCCACAAGTGCCTTGAACCAACGTCAGTGTCACTGCCGCACCAATAGAGCCCTCAATTTTTACATGAAATATCCATATCATCACAGCCAAAACAAGTAAGGTTTGGCCCGCCATTATGAAATACTGAGTCATTAAATGTGCACTGATGATTTCTCCAGTTGTTACTCCAGCCACTTGCGTTCTCGCCATCATGCCTTCCTTTCTTTCTGTGATGAAAGCAGAGCCGGTTAATGCCACCGACATGAAGAATATAATACTGCAAAACATGATAAAATAAGGATTAAGTTTCAATGACTTCACTATCGGATCTGGAATGCATATTTTCTAAGGAGATAAATGGTACATATGTATAACCTGAGAATGATGCCGGGTGCCATGAATTCTCGAAAGCTGGAGTTGGTGCTACCATAGATTGGTTTAGCAAACTATATAACAATTATAAATAGTAATATAGATGAGTTGAAAAAACTAATTCCATTTTAATTTATGTGCTACATTGTGATATTACTGAATGAGGAGGCATGTCCAGGGTGTCATTCATTCCACAATCATATAACAATTTGGTTGTAAATTTTTCAAAGGTAGTCGCAAGCACGTGCTGGATGGTGAAGGCTATTTGTTGACCTGACAAGATAGCAATAAAAATTATGATCTAAAAGTTTGACCTCACGCAAACAACAACACAATCGATGTAAATTATATTGGGATAATATAATTATTATCATACTTGTCATGTCGAGATTCAGTTTAAGGTGGGTTCCCTGAAAGCCATCTTCATACAAAGAAGAACCACCAGGTTTAACAGGACCGGAGACACCCTTCTGGATCATTGCATCAGAAAAGTTCCGTGGAATTACTATGTACCCCCAAATATTCCCCCTGGTTACTTCATATAAGGCATCAGCTTCATTTCTAAATGGTACCTGTAATAAAAGTCACATGAATCTCAGCAAAACGTATGAAAATGACTATATATTTATCTATTAATAAATTTCTGTGTCCTTTTCCCATACTTACCATATCGAGCGTTTCATTCGGAATATGCTTTATAAAATTGCAGCTCATATTCCCTATAGAACATCCTGGGGTAACGTGACACCCTGAAGCTGTAGAAACCTCGTGATTGACAATCCCTAAAGGTAGATTAGTAGGGTCGCCTCCAATCGCAACACAAAAAAGTATGGCTTGTAAGGCAGGTAATAAGAAAATAAATAGAATGAAGCTGTTTCAAAAAAAGAAAGATAATAATAATCAGCCTGGTCAAGCACTATACGACTGGGTTAACAGAGTACATAATTTATTATCTTCAATCGTACCCGATATTCCGCCACATGCACAAGAAATTTTTCAGCAGCAAAGCGTTCATTCTGTCGAACTTTGCAATGCATGTACTACAGCAGTTAGTTTCACATGTGTCCTTGCAGAAACTGTCATCTTGTAAAACAAGTTTGTTCTTTCGTCCCCACTTTCTGGATTTATTTGTTGTATTCACATTATGTATCATCATCATCTTTGTATTGTTCGAAGACGTTGAGGTCGGTTCAACTACTAGTTGCTCCACTGACCTGTTAAATACGGGGGTGGTTGGGCTTGACACAATGGACTTGGCTTGTTGAGTACTCCTCTCGTTCTCTACTTCAACCGTGTTAGTTTCACTAGATGCATCAATCTCCAGTGAGGACGAGGATGTAATGGTTCCCGTTTCGCTCGTAGACACATTTTCGGTATCCTGTGACACGTTGCTACTTCGCAGAGATGAGCTGCCTGCAGAGCGCACTGAACCAAACTCATCCACATTATCCCTTTCGCACAATTTGAAGAATACATCCTCTAGTTTCGAACATTCATGCTTTTCCAGCAAATTCTGTGGAGAATCTTCTGCAAGCAAGCGCCCACTTCGCATTAACCCAATCTATTTCATAATGCAAAATAAGACAAATATAATCCAAAAAACTCTAATGAAACTACATTGTTACTTGATTCTTTTATAGTCGCTCTATCTTACTTGGTGGGCTTCGGTGGCCTCCTCTATGTAGTGAGTCGTGATGACAACAGTGGTTTTTCTAGTTTCTACAAGCTCTGTCAAATGTCTCCAGATGCTAGAAATATCATGCCAAAATTATTTCCAATCATACAATAAAGCTCCACATCCAAAAGTCTACATTTTTTGTGCTTACCTCTTCCTCAAGAGGGGGTCGACTCCCACAGTCTGTAGAAAATGGAACAATTTTATTTATCATAATGATTCATGCTGACGTACATTTACACCGAAAGAAAATTATATGTAGCTGCATACGCATCGTGGTAATTAAAAACGATATAAATTATAAAAAATACGTGTGTATGAATAGCAAGATATTATGTAACTTCTTACGGGCTCGTCCAGGATTAATATTTGTGGTTCGTGTAATAATGCAACTGCGAATGAGACACGTCTTTGTTGGCCTCCACTACATCATAAAATAGATTTGAAATTATTAACAGTCACACAAGGTAAGATAATATTGCTGACCATTACGATCAGTTTTGCTAATTGTTTGTAGTACCTTAAACTACGTACTGGCCGGTGACAGGGGGGAAGTTGTAAAAATTTAATTAGAAAGGTCATTCGAGTCAAAATTTGAACGATGCTCATTCCATTTATTTTTCCAAAGTACAGCATTGCTTCCCTTATTGTGAATTCTCCGTATAGTGCGATTTCCTTAAGACATAAAAATATTATTAATGAACCGTAACCATGCACAATAGTAATAATAAAAAATAGCGGCTCAAAATATGCTAGTTTGCTTTGGTTCTCTCGTGGACATCTTGAAAGTTAATTGGATTTCACATACCTGAGGCATATATCCAACTTTATTACCCGGAATACCACAACCCTTTGATCCTGGTTTCATGCCAAAAATTTTGCATTCCCCCTCGTCAAGTTCACTCATTCCGACAATGCATGAGAGCAACGTCGTTTTTCCTGGAAGGATTATTTAACGATTATAGTGACACTGTGTGAATGATTTAAAAGAGCTTTTATGGTAGACGCTTACCACATCCACTTGATCCTAGAAGAGTGTAACTGCAAACAAATAAGGTAAATCTTCATGTTGAAATACATACGTTTAAAGCCATAAACTCGCGCTAATAGGCTTAATAGCAAAAAAAAATTGCATTCTTCAAAAAAAAAATACACAAATTCACTGTGAACTGTGACACACAGTCATTGTCATTTTAAAATGACCATTCAGACAACTATATTGCTCTTCAAATTAAATGAGTCATGAACACTGCCATAGAATTACGAGGTACATGCAATAGGAAAATCCCTGTGACCAACAGTCATGTAATCCGATTAAAACCTTAATACGTCTAAAAATGTTGAAAGAAATTGCGACAAGTGTCGTTCTGCTACAAAACGTTATTGAATAATGATAAGCAAACAATCTTTTCCGTTAATTTGGGTTTTTTTTTTTTTGAATCAGCAGCTTTGCAAAATTAGGTAGCATTTAATATGAATCTATAATTAAAAAAACATTTTGCATGGACATGTAGCGAAAATAATTTGTTGTACTTACATTGTGCCTTCCTTTACCGTCAATGTCAGATCCGTTAAAACTTGTATCCCCTTTTCCTTTTTCCCATATCTTTTCCAAGCATTTTTTACTGAAATGACGTCGCGTCTCTCCTCTGTTGACTCCATCTTCTCGTTTTTATCCTCCGTTGATGTTGGTATTGGCAACGGTAATTGACTTATTATAACCGGTTCGGTCTCAAAATTTTTGCTGATAAAACTGAAAAAAGATTAAGACATTTTTGTTAGTACGTTTAACACTACAACACTTTATAACAAATCACACATTAAAATGCAATTATGAAGTAAATTGTTTAAAAAAAATAAATTTTTAAGTAATTTTAAATCAGGTCAACCGTAAATAAACGGAAGAGTCAAACGGTAATTCCGATGAAGGAGCAACGAACTTAAATTTATTTTTAAAATTTAACTGGGACAAGCTTAACGTCCTCATGGTGATGGATGATGATGAACGCAGAAAATGTGTATTTCAATTAAAGCTAGCACAACTCTGCTATGAAAAAATGAACGAGTCACTTGAATAACTTAGCATACTTAGTAGTATGATTCCTGCACAACACACACACAAGCACACAAAGGCCTATGGTATAGGTTTTCAACAAAAGCACCGATGCTTTGCAGCAGAATTTTTAAATAAATATTAATATAATACCCGCAACATTCACAAACACACATGAATACCTATATATGAAGGAGTTTTTTTTTAAATAGTTAAACTTATAATGGAACGAGTCCCTACTTTATAAAAAAAAACTTTCAAGTAACCCCTTTTTCAGCTCCCATTTAAGTATATAATTTGTTTATGAGCCTATGCCAGCTTCTCTGCCATGACTGGTCGCATTTTTTTTACTATACAATGTTACATCGTCTAAGGGTACACTTCATTAGGCTTCTAGCTGCAAATACAGACTACTAACAACAACAGGAAAAGTGAAATGGCCAACCGATAATGATAAAATTACTATTTCAGTTTAAATGGAGGAGAATGATGTAGCACATTGTTGACCATTTTTGCAGTTGGTGTTGGTTGTGTAGTAGTGGCAACCGCAAGCGCAGGAGAGACGACATCGCCAAAGCAAAATTTGTTAATAGTGTGCAGGCAATGGCACTACTAACATACTGACTGACTGACTCTTCTCTACCGTAAAGATGAACGAAGGAACGTGACAATGATTAGCAAAAGTGCCATAATTTGTCTCAACAGATAGTATTCAAACAATGAGGCAACCGTCATCGACGACGACACACAACGACTAAATTACAATTACAAACTCAGAGGAAGACCAATGAACAGGTTTTTTTTTTAAATATTTTAACTATGAATGGAAACAAACAGTAAATACTTTAAAAACTTTCAAACGACCACTTCGACAGATCCCATTTAACTATATATTTTTTTCTTCATGAATGAGCCTCCGTCAGCTTCTCAGTCATGACTGGTGTTGCATTTAGGATGTCTACTAAAATGTTACATTGTCAAAGGGTTCAACTTCATTAGTCAATGCGGCAGCAGCAGCAGCAGCAGCAACAACAACAACAGGAAAAGTGAAATGACCAACCGATAATGATAAAATTATTATTTCAATTTTAATGGAAGGGAATGATGTGGCACATTGTTGACCATATCTTTTGCAGTAGTAGAAATAGTGGCAAGCGCAGGGGAGCACATCCCCATGCAAATTGTTAAAGAGCAATAAGAGGCAATGATACTACTAACATACTGACTATGAAATGAATATAATAATAAAAATAATAGTAATAATATGCTCTTCTCTTCTTCTTGTAAAGGTGAACGGAGAAGGAACGTGATAATGATTAACAAAACTTCTATTGTCAACAGATAGGATTTAAACAATGAAGCAAACATCAACTGGCACCCACATTCAAATTATTATTTTTTCTTCTACTATTGCCAATATTATGTGTTCCACATTATTCAAAAAAGAATAGGTTTCATTATGGTTGTGCTAAAGATTAAAATAGTCAAAAGGATAAAAAAAAAATAGTTGCATAGGTGATAGGTGTGACGAGTAATAACCCATGATTTTCCTAAGTTAATTTATCTCGTGCACTAGTGCAAGGCCTTGTGCACCTATATAGCGCTAGTGTTGTTACATTTTGTTTTTGACCCTTCCGGATTAAAATGTGGTCATCGATGTTGTTACATCTCTTCTTTTTTTTTTGCTACATATGTTAAGCTTTTATACTAACTATCTATATATGTGACTGTTGACTGTGAGGTACGCGCACCAACTATGATGCAACTCGCTTTTTAAGCCTCTTTTATCCCATTAAGACTCATTTTAATAAGCTTTTTTTTTGACACGCCACGGGAGAATGTCGCAGCTCGACTACTGCACTACTATATACACAACAACAGATACAGATAGGTCCTAGTATTGCATATATATGGTACTGCATATTGCATCAGACGATGATGACTAAAGAAAATTTTTTAAAATAAAAAATAAATCTCTTGATGAGTATAATTAAAATTACCGTCGAAATGTCACCTATTACCCTTAATTACACTGCGTTCTAATGTTTCAAGTATCCCTCCCTATACACACTACACCATCTGCACAATTAAAATTTTCATTAAAACTTTCTTTTTTTTTCTCAGGAGGACTTACGTTAGTGGACGTACTTAGGAAATCCGGATCACAATCAATAGAAAGAAGACAACGAAACCATACGACAAGAGGGTACTCACTCACTGCCGGTGCTTCAGTATTGACAGCTCGCACACACAGGAGGCTGTCAGAAGAATCTGTATTAGGACGCGTCCCTTTGGGATAAGAATTTGGACCTTATGTTATGTTGGACTATTCACTCCTGTAAAAAATATTACTCTTTATGTAAAATAATAATTATTATTAGAAGCGACGCTCTTTGTTGAGAGAAGTAGTAATATTTATTTATGGTATAATATGTAAATGATATATTGTTTATTACCTATTTGAATCAAACCCAATTTTAGACAAACTTGTACGCACACACACACATGAAGTTAAGTTGTTGTTCTGCTTAATTTGGTTGTTGTCTCACAGTCAAATGAATTATGAGATCTTGGTTTGCAAGTTTGGCTCATAGACAGTTTTGGTCTAATTAGATATTTTATATACCAAAATAATTAAAAACGCCCCTCTACGCACTAACTAAATGCATGTGTAATTGCTTAAAGTAGTGATGCGCATGTAGGTATGTATAATTAAAGTATATACTATAAAATGTGCTACATAATGTACATTATGTATAGATAATAAAAGCGACATTGCAGTTTTAACCATTGTCTTCACATTATCACTTCTTACAGGCTTAATTCTGACCTAACTGCACGTCAGAATCTACAGATCACTGATGTGGACCCATCCTAAGAGTAAAAAAAAGCATCGATAATATAATGATATGAGTTCGTATTTATAACATCATGTACATCATTTTTCATGCTTTGATGACGCAGTAATATCATGCAATTAGTTTAAAGGTATCAAGGCGAAATTCTTCAACATGAAAATATTATTCATATTCCATTCCACAAATGTTACCAATGCTAAAGAACACCGAATAATATTTTTATGGTGTTGTCACTTCCCATTCTATTTATTTCTTTTGTGTATTATGACGTCTGATTCTATGCCATATATTTTTTTTGCATTGTTTTGCTATCTTTATGGATGACCGGAGATCTAAAACTTGAGAGGAACTGATAACGCATCCAACCAATACGTAGTAGCATCCAAAAGAAAATAGCATTATGTATTACCAGTTGAAAATCTAGATCTCCATACGTGATGATTCTCAATGTAGGTATATAATAATATGCAACGTCATACACATGCATACGTGTGCAAAAAGTAGTCAAATGTCATGTATGTAATTAGACATTAAGCTTAATCGATATTCACCAAAAATATTTTTTTCTGCAATTATTTGAAAGACAATATAATATACTGACCTTGAGAAAGGTGTAGGTAATTATGCATTTATATTATTTAACCATAAATTTAATGGGAATGCCAAGACACATTAAATAATAATGTTTTTCATATATCCTTGAAAATGGATCATATAACTGAAATATAGGTATTTATATATATAAAAAGACAAGTGATGATTTATTTAGAGATGAGTTACGTAAATTCGAAGTCTTAAAAATACAGAGTTAAAATGTAAATGGTAAAATATATGTATAGCATATACCTACAAGCATATATGCTTATAAGCATGTCGCAATGCTGAATATTGACTGTAAAATTGACTGTAAATGATTTATACATTTTGTTAAATTGTAAAAAGACAAAAACTTTATGAGCTTATACCTTACATATATTTTTTTATACATGTATGTATTATGTACCTATTTAAAAATTTGTAGATGGTATGCATTCTTTAAAATATGGGCCAACATGGCCCATAACCTCCTTAGTTTCCCACATGCACTTCCTGTATGAAAATGTCCCCCTTGACTTCATCAACAGGTAAATTGATGTGCTCATATTCTTTGAGCCCTGGCCCGTAATCTGTGGATGCATCCCGCAAACGAAAGAATAAATAGTAAATAATTGTAATAATGAGAAACCCTTTTTAGTCAATTGGCCGCAAACTATTTACAGTCTACTACGTAACTGATAAGCTTTAAGATATATTTTGTTATGCACCATTTTCAGTGACAATGCAGTCCGTGTGGGAAGATCCAAAGTTGTTGACATGGTCAATGGCTCCAAGAACATCGGACACGAGCTCAATTGTGACAGCTAATCGACTGTATTCTGTTCGAAGAGATTTTGCTGGAGGAGGACCAAAGGTAAGCTCTTTGGATAGAGTTGGTCCAGCAAAGATTTCAACCTTTCGGTTAATTAAACAAAAATGAATGCATATGCACCTAAATACCTAATACTATAGTTAGTAATGATCGTGATGTACTTAGTACAGGTACAAATCGGTATATGCCCCTACCTTTTGAGATTTCAACATGTCACAAAGATTAGCAAAGAAGTTTCGCTTTCCCAGAAGATTCCTGTGAAGAAGAATCGTTTCCGCAGCGTTGCATGCAGCAGGATAGCTGCACTTGGAGTCTTTCACTGTGTATATAGTAAAATGTAAATTATGCATATTATCTTCATTTAATTGGTGTAGAATTTATTTTTTAAATAAAAGATTCCAATTTTTTCTAACCAATGTGAAGTGCCTTTTCCAAGTCGGCCTCTGTATCAATGTATACATGACAGATGCCCTCTGCGTGACCCAAAACTGGAACGCCTTGCGCTTGTGCAGTAACTTGTCTTACAAGTTGGTTAGATCCCCGAGGAATGATCAGGTCAACCATGCCCAATGTGACGATTTCAGCAACATCTTCACGAGATGATACCATTTGAACAGCATTCTGACAGCCATGGAGCAACAGTGCTTCCGAGACCACAGACATCAGTGCGTTATTTGTGTTTGCAGCTTCACTTCCACCCTTTAAAACCAAGCCGTTCCCGGAGGCGATGGCAAGTGAAGCAATCTGAAATACAAGAGAGAAAAACATTAAATTAATTATTTATTACATACTCCCCATAAATTATTTTCCTCAAGACCCTAGCTAAGTGTAGTTTACCTGAGGAAGACAGTCTGGTCTAGATTCAAAAATAACCATGAGTAAACCGATGGGAACGGTTACTTGCTGAAGCTCCAATCCATTTGCAATCAATGTCTTCCTCACTGTTCGTCCAACAATGTTGGAGGAGTCCTGAGCCAACTGTCTTAGACCTAAAATAAAAAAATATGAGTGAGGGTAATAATAATGTATGGGCTTGTATTCATGTTCATACAAATATTTATCTTTATAACACAGATATTATGTATGGATTTTTACCTGAAGCCAAGTCTGCAATTTTTGCGTCCGTAAGTTTTAATCTATCCATGATGGCAGATTCAGTCTTGTCAACTTCCGCTTGTTCCAAATCCCGTTGATTGGCAATCATAATATCCTGAGTTTTTGACACCAGCAAATCTGCAAGTGACTCAATTATTTCGGCTCTCTGTTGTCCTGTCAAACCCTCCAATTGTCTCCCTCCCGTCCTGGCTGACAATGTAAATAAGTAAATACAAATATCAAATTTTGTGTCCAGATTCGGATGTATTTATTTTTTACCATTAAAATTTGAATGTGTGAACTCTTACCAACTTCCGCAATGGACTCTGGTGACCTAGTGCCCATGGCCTGTGTGGTAAAGAGTGTTCCAATTCGCCTTCCTTGCATGACGGTGGTAAGGGCCCCTTCCCTGGATCCATTACAAATAACCACCGGGATACCTTGATTAAGGGCCCAAGTAGCTGCTGAAACCTGGAGATACGGGTACTTAATATACGAATGAACAAAAACTTAATCAGGGAGGTATATACCTCACTAGTTATTTTCACTCTTCACCACAGTCCAAAATCCAAATGAGAAGCGTCAATTTCTAAGAAGCATTATCCCTTTAGGCATTTAAGTATTAGCACATTGACAGTTATATTTTGAATCTTTTTAATGTGCCACTAAAACTTACTGAACTACTCGCGTGTACAATTAAAAGACACAAATAACGCATCTCTCTTATAATACCTTTGACTGCATTCCTCCAGTACCAACACGAGACCTTGTACCAAATTTAACACCTTCGTTCATTGCTGGGCAGTATGTGTGCAACAACCTGGAGCCGTCCAAACCAGGTGGACCTGTGTACACACCTTCGACATCGGACATGAGTACCATGAGATCCGCTCTGATTTCGGCAGACAGTAAGGCTGCAAGACTGTCATTGTCGTTGACAGTAATATCCTACCAATATAATCATGTAGTATTGTCATTGGTGGGGTCAAATTTAATTTTCCGAATGAAACTACAACACCGACTTTTGTTATCTGTTACTTACGCCTTCTAGCGCATCGTATACTTGAGGTGGGGCTGCAACGGCATCATTTGTGTTGACAATTGGAACAATGTTCAGGGCAAGAAGCTCTGACATAGTTTGGAATAAATGCCGCCTTGTGTACTCATCAGCAAAGTCAGCTTTAGTAACCAACACCTGTAAAACATTATCATCCGTGACCAATCACTACTATCATCATCATCATCATTAAAATAAAATTACCAATCCAGAAAAGTCTAATTAGCAAGTGCATTTAGATTTGAAAAATATACCTGGGCGATACGGACGCCGTACTGAGCAAACATAGCTTCATACAATGACATCAAACCGGACTGCCCTACGGCTGCCGCCGCACGTGGTTCCAAAACGACTTTGCTACCCTATTATTATACCACCATATCGTCCCATTAACAAATGCATAAATAAATAAATAAATACAATTTAAGATTACAGATTAAAGTAGCAAGCTATTGTACTTAAGGGCGCACTTTGGTTCCTGGTCAAAGTGTAAAGCAAAATTATCAGATAGCACAGGAAACGGTTTTAACACATGAAGGTAAGTAACAAGGACACATATTATTATAATGATCAGGTATAAACCATTATCATATCACCATTATTGCTACTGGAAAACACACAACAACCAATGTTAGAACTTAGAACTAAGGAAAGCGTACTATGGGGAGAGATGAGACATGATCTAATCTTATCGTTTTTGTATCCAATAGGGATAGCAAGAAGGCCAAACTAAATTCAGTAATAAAACTGCATAATTTTGCCATGTATTTCGCTAATTATTTATATTTATATTCGTTTTTTTTTAATTACAAT
>JAHZNC010004392.1:0-11933 GCA_027744095.1 Zhuqinia jingwanae | reverse complement strand
TTTTTTTTAAATCCGGATAATCTATAAATTGGCAGGTAGTCGTTTGAATTACTGTGAATTTATATATTTTGACAACAACAAAAAGTTTTAAATTGTTCGCTTTTGCATCAAGCAAAATTGAAAACTTACAAGAAATAAAAAGCATCGATAGATAAAAGTGGAAAATACATACATACATACATGCAAATACCTTATATGTGAAATCTGCAACAACAAGTAATTTAATTAAGGGTGCCAATTTTATTTATTTATTTATTAATTAAATGTGAAACGATATTTTGGGTTGGTGAGAAAAAAATATATTTAGGCGTAGGCACAAAATGAAATAAATGCATTATTATTTATTTGCAGCAAAAATTAAATGCACATGAAGGAAATAAAAAAACAAAAGGTACACATTTTTTTTCTTTTTCGTTTGCTCACAAGTTTAACTACATTTAGAGTTTATTTTTCAGTAAATGATGTTTAATCAGTATTTTTAATGATGAAACTACTACTTATACAGCACATATAGTATGTATATAAGTCGATACACATGTAATATTGATACACAATATATTTATATATGTATATATGCACTAAATGTTTATACATATATTTATAGAATATTATGCATGTATTAACATATTAAATTTAATGTTTTATATATCATTTGACGAGACACGTTGAAAAACGGACTATATAGAAAACTTTTAAAAAACTACAAAATTATAGGGAATATATATTTTAATATATAGATTTCATTTTTTTTCTATGCTTTATGTATATTGTAATGAGTAGATCATACACATGTACATAAATATGTAAGAATAATATAACCAACTATATATATTATATCATTATTTTTAACTACACGCTCTCGCATCGAATTTTTTTTTTCAGTAAAATTTTAGTAACACGAATTATTATTTTTATCCGTTCTTCCGATGTATTACATATATAAACAATAATATAGCGATGTCGTTTTTCTTTTTAAATATTTTAGTTCGCTCGGGTTTCTTTCTCTCTCTCATGTTATATATATGTACGTATATATATAATTTACATGAATGAATCTATAATTTGTTAACATGTACACGAAACGGTTATATTTCATAGTATGGCAACAGCAACAGGGTTTTCATTTTCTTCTTCTTCTTCTAGCAATTAAAAATACAGTTGATTTTTTTAACAGTTATAATGTTAAATATACATACTATTTTGTAATAATTTCATATATATTTTTTTACTTCTTTAATTTTATGAATGCAAATTTAGTTGATCATCATCGTCTGCAAAACAACAACGCCTTTCTTTTTCCTGACTGTCATGTTTTTTTTCGAATATAGTAATTTTTTTACAAAAAAATCTGATTTATAATGATTCCCGATTTTGAAGATTCTAATCTTGTTAACTCCAAATTAGTGTAGTTGACTGACTATATAACATAGTTTTGTTTCTAAAAGTATGTAATGTAAGAAGTGTTACAATATAGAAAGAAATACTATCCAAAAATTAGGTAAGAAAAAAATATTCTATCAAGTTAAACCAGAAAATGGTTTTCTCTCTCAATATTTCAGTTTTTTTATACAACGAATATGCACCATTTGAAATTCACGCTGAAATGATTTTNAAACCAGAAAATGGTTTTCTCTCTCAATATTTCAGTTTTTTTATACAACGAATATGCACCATTTGAAATTCACGCTGAAATGATTTTAAAAGATCATTCTTATAAAATCCAATTTAATTTTTATACATTCATCTTTTTACTCTCTCTCTCTGAATTGACCACAGAAATCTATATTGTTTGATTATTTATGTCACTACTTTATTGGCAGTGACCAGTAAAATAGTGTTCATTTTTCTCTCAACTGAATAAGATAACTGGTATCAATTATAAGAAAAAAACTGTAATAATTATTGATCACTCTACACAATTAGCAGTATATAGAAATACACACATAATAATAGAAATTGTAGCAACTGTAAAAATTCTCACTTTCTCATAATTGTTGTTCATTGAAAAATATATATATAGCTATATACATGCACATACATAAAAGCACCAGTTAAATTGGAGTTTCATTCTCAGAGTTTTTTTTAACATTTAAATAAGGGTGTTTGTGTGTTTGCGTGTGTGGAATATATTACAATTCTTACATCTCTCACATTCTATATATATATTTTTTTATGCAACTAAAGGATTTAAAATGTAATTATTATTTTACATTTATTTATTTTTTGTAAAAGTTTGACAAATTCATACACGCTTTCTTATCCACTCGTCTTAATAATAATGATGATGATCATTTTCCATTTTTTTTTCAAACAACAAACAAAAATCTTACGAAATTCGTGAGTAACAATCAGGAACTTAACATGTTCAGGATATTTTAAAAGTAAAAACGATTTGTTTCTTTGGTTTAGTTTTCATATAAAAAAGGAAATAACAAAATAATTGACTAACTTTTTTTGCGTTACTTTTCCAAACTAATTTTTTATACACTTTTCTTTTACAATAATATAATAGTTTTAATCATGTACATAGCTCATCGGTTTCTATATTTTGCGTTTTTTTACGTGGTAATACATATTTATTAACGAATGGTTGTGTATACAACAATTAATATGTGTCTTAATTAAAAAAATCACTACAAAAATGAGCCGTGTGTGTATACATGTTTTTAATACGAATATAATAATAATAATAATAATAATAATGATTAGTAACAATATAACAATAATAATTAAATGTAGTTAATTAAAATACGCCTTTGTATTAAACTTGACAATAATAATATTAATAACACCACAACTACAAATCAATTGTTCCATACTCCATTGGTCTCTAAAAGTCTCTAAACCTTACTTGCTCTGTCCAATTTTTTTTCTCTTTCAGATAACAAATTTTATTTTTTTACAACAGCTACAGACCCACTTTTACAGAGACCTTTTTTATAAACCACAACATTTTTACAATTTTTTGGATGGCATTTTAATCTTATTGTTTTATGTACCAAAATACAATTGACACTGTACAAAAAATGTGCATTTAAATCTACAACAGTCACAATATTTCACACTTCTTCTTCTTATTCTTCTTCATTTTTTTTTCATTTTACATGAATTTTCCCAGTAGTAGATGTTACTTGATTTACTGTATTTTTTTACCTCTATTTTTAACACTTTTTTTTATACTTATACGATAATGTGTACTTAAAATGCAGTCATTTTTTGGTACTTTGCCATGTGTACTTTACATGCGTTTTAGAAGCAAGACAAGACATTTTAAAACGTCAATATATTTTTCAAACAATATATTATTAATATTCCCAGTAGCAGATGTTTCCTTTCAAACTTGTGTCGTTTTATTGTGTAAAAAAGTATCAATATTTTTTTCCCCGGTATAATACGTAGTGTAATATACCGCTTTACAATAAAACCCATAAAATACTACTTTCCCTAAACTTTCTCATGCGCTTTATACATTTTTTGTGTTAGTTTGTAGATTTTTTTAATAGGATTAGATCACAATTTTCGTTTTCAATCATACTTTTCATTTTTTTATGTACTTACTTTAATAAGTCTTCCTTGCATTTTTGTATCAGTTTAACGTGTTTGTTTATATACACCCTTAAAAAAATGTTTCTTTAAAAATGGGCAGTAGAGTCGAAAAATCATTTTTTTAATATTTATTTCCGGACTTTTTCTCACACTTTATTGTTTTCTAGCAAATGTATGTAATGTATGTATGTATGTATATACACCTATATAAATATGTAACCAGCACAGTTATAGTATTATTAATGTATAAAATATAAACAAACTGCAAAAACGTATAAAAACTTTACATACAGAATGATCGATGCTGGATCGACAGAATCATTCATCATTATTGTATATGTAGTACTGTAACTGTGTACGATTGTTGTCAAAAAACGTGTATTTAATCGCCAAATCGCTTGTTGTCATAAAATATTCGGGTTTTGTAAAAACTATGATATTATTTTTCTTTTTACAAGACGAGCTATATAATAAGTAAGAAATGCCGTTACTATCTTTTTAGGAATCGCTAAAATAAATCCAACATTTTTTTTTAAATAAGAAGATATTATTTACTATTCTACTAACCAAGATGAAAGAAGGCTTTGCCAATATATATTTTTTATGAAAATGATTTTTTTTATCAAGAATATTTTTAACTTGTCATGAGAAAAAAATTATTCATACGAGTTGTAATTGTATTTTTTTTCCTGTTGTTCTCTTTGTTCGGTTGTTGTTTGTTTGTTGTCGTTGTTGTTGTTGCATGCAGCGATATTTTGTTAATAGGTTTGGAAACAATTTGTTTGATTTGGACTTTGGTAATTTGAATTATTTTTTTAAACTAACAGTTTTAGTATGCCTAGAGAGAAGGATTTTTTAAAATATAAACTGTGGCGAGAGATAGAAAATTAGATACCAAATTAACGTATTCTTTTCTGTTATTATTATAAATTATTACAGAGTTGCGTACGGGTTGTGTTTAGCCATAGTTTTTTTTTTGTCCTGTTTGCCAATTATATTTTAAATGATTCATAGAGTACGCATATATTTTTAAACGAATTGAGAACAACAACGTTTTTAAAAATTCTACGATTGACATATTAATCTTCTTTCCGTACGATTCAAAATAAATATATTTATGTATATATATTTTTTAGCAGAACTCGTTTTTTCATACGATTTTTTTTTCTCTATACGAAACTACTACGATATTTCTTTTCCGAGTCAAGAAAAAAACCCTTACACTTTTTTGATCATTATTTCCGATAAAGTATGAATGTATGAATATAGGTAGTAATATATATATACTCTAATATGTATATTTATAGAGCGAGAGGAATCTACTTCCGTGTGGTACGTACGTTTTTTCAACGATGAATCCGATCAAACATATAAATTTCTTTTCAAAATTCTGTAATGTATCGATATATATCAATTCTTCTGTTTTTTTAAAAAGGTATTAATATGTTTATATAGTATAATAGCACAGATATATAATGTGGTTTAAAAACGACTTCGATAAAACAGTAACTTTTTTTTCTGGTGGTGCGTAAACAGTAAGAATTTTTTTTTTCCTTTGCATCATAATAATATAGTAATAATATATATATGCGTTTATCATATATACATGTATATATATATATAGCGATTTTTTCTTTCGTGTTTTGAAAAAGTAAAAGTCTATTTTCATAACAGACAACAGCGGTAAATAGATGACATATTATTTGTATATAAATGTATATAGGTTAGTACAGTATTAGTAAGATTAAACATGTAACTTTTTTTTAAAAACTAAAAATGTATTTTATATGCTTACCGAAGAACAATCAAATTTTATTTTTTTTGTATATTAGATATATATTTTATATATATATAGGTAGCTAATTAATTATTGGTGGTGGATTTTTTTTTCATTCATGTTACTTTGTATAACAATATCATATAATATTTTTTTTTGAAGAAGAACGACTAGAAATTTCTACTTTTGAATGATAGTAGTGTGAATCATCAATCAAGTTGTTGTAGGTACATTGTAGTGTTGTGTTTTTTTTTGTGTATTAATATAGCATATAACAGTTGTATAATTTATATAAGGTATACATATATTTTTTTTTATATGTGCTCTTTTTTTATCGTCAAAAAAACATACATTATTATTACATAAAAATGCTTGATAGTAATTTTTAGTGAGGCGACTTGGAAATCCGAATTTTAAAATGTATTTTTTTTAAAAGACAGGTAGTACGATAAATTTGGATATATATATATATATTTTTATGATGTAATTCTGTGTGTACTGTACTGTACTGTACTGCATGTAGTATTTTTTTTTGTTTTGTTGTATCGTATTTTTTTTATCGTGCGAATTCCTTGTATTCATTTCTTTTTCTACTATACGAGAAGAACGCGAGTGCACATGGGCAAAAACTAATGTAAACTAAAGTTATTTACTTTTTGTATGTGTTTAATGTAGCGATAGTTAGTTAATACACAGTCTAAAAAAAAGCATCATCAAAAGGTCACAAAAAATAAGTATTGTTCTGTTCTTCTTCATTCTTTCTTTCTTTCTTTTCAATAATTTCATAGTATATCATTTTACTACGGGTATATTTTTGTTTGGTTGCAATATGATTTATGATTATATACGTAATGTTCAATATATTGGACAATATTTTGGACAGCGATATATATATATATATCATATGTATATGTACATAATAATAATCCTACGAATATAAAGTTTACTACAATAATAGCAATATTTAAAAAAAAAAGTTGAAATTAGTCACACTGAATACGACGAGCATAATATATGTATAATATATATATTATGATTGTATATATTTTGCATGATGACTCGTGGTTGATATCTATATATATTTTTTTACTACTTCTATACGATATATAGCACGTTTATAGACTTTTCAATACACAGATTATGATGGCATTTTTCTTTAAATATATATGTTCTTAACTCGACAATGTTCTAAATTTTATATAGCAAAAATGTAAGTAAATATATAAGATTTATATGTTTCTACTTGTATATAAAGTTGACTACTACAAACGGCATGTCTCTTTCTGTTTTCCATTTCAGCAGTAATAATAATAACAAGAATAGCAGTTAACAATAATTAATAATAATAATGATAATTATACCACATATCTGTTTCTACTCAGGTTACCGATTTTCACTGTGATTCCATTAAAACTTTCAAGACTTATTTGGTTGTTGTTTCATATTTTTTAAGCACGTTACGTATTTTTTTTTTTAACTTGTAGGTATGTTAGGAGGTCAGAATAAGAGACGACGAACGGTGTTCTTTTTTGTTTTGTTTTATGATTAGTTAGCGACAAGGAGATGTTGGTACTGCCCTTGGTAAGGGACAGCGTTAAGTCCAAGACTGAGACCTTCAAGAAGCTGCTTATTTGTATCGAATCCTTGAGAACCACTGGCATATCCTTGAGCTCCATGATGAGCTGTGCCAAGATTAGCCATTGCGGCTGCTGCGGCTGCAGCAGCATTAGAAGCATTGTTGCCTCCAAGTCCTCCTCCCACACCATTGTTAGCACCGCCACCAGAAGTCAAGCCATTAGCACCAGCAGCCCCGGCGTGAGCTCCACCCCAAATAGTGTCGAATGGGCTGTACTTATCGACAACATGTTGTCCTCCATGATATCCCCCAAAGGGGCCGAAATCTTGTGGAGAGAGTGACCTTGGTCGCGGCATCCCTCCAGCGCCCATGAATGGCTGTCCAGCGGCCGCTGCGGCGGCGGCAGCGGCAGCTTGCTGTTGTTGCTGCTGCTGTTGTTGTTTTTGTTGTTGTTGCTGCTGTTGCTGGAGAGCCCGTTGTTTGATGTAGTTGGAGAACTCGGTGGGGGACATGCGATGAGTTCGTTTTGCGTTCGTTTTCAGCTTGGTTGAGCCAAACTTTGTCTGTGCAAACGCAGCCGTTGTCATGAGTTGGGTGTGACCCCCGTTGCCCAGAGCTGGTGGGAAAAAGCCCGGTGGAGATTGGCCACTACCCACCTGCACAGCTGGTGCTGCTGGTGCTGGCTGCTGAGGGGGCACGTTACCAATTGTACCAACATTTGTTACCACAGGTACTCCTGCACAAAACGAGTTGGGTGAATTAGTACAACATGGTATGATGGACAACATTACGCGCACTTCCCCATTTTAAGATTTGATAAAAAAAATTACCGAATGGAGATCCATCAGGGCTTCCAACTGCACCACCACGACTACCGTAGGGACTCACGCTTTTTCTTGAAGCCTCGATTGGCTGAAAGTAGTAAAACAAAAATGTCAATATTAAAAGTTCCAACATTTTGTATGCATTGCATTATATAAGTACTGGAATTGCAGCTGTGTGGGGGTTGGGAAAGAAGTCAACATATTTAATTCTGTTACACAAAACAAGAAGGATTTAATTTAACTGCGTTTGCTGTTATTATTACCTGGAAGATTTGCGCCTCAGGGTTGAAGGTCTTGGTCACTTCCCGATCAGCATTGGCCTCATCTTGCGAATCACCATTTTGAGACCAGAGGACCTTCATTTGACCTTTCTCGCCAATGCGGTAGGACACCTATAATGACGTCATTAAAAGAAATGTATAATGATTGCGTGATCGGTGTGTTGTGTGGGTTTTAACCGCAGATCTTTCCAGGTAATGTTATGTACCTCGCCAGGATCAATCCATACGCTCATTTCCGCAGGAAGGTTTTCCAGGATGTCGGCAATGTTAAGATTTGCCTCAACTGCGGCACGCTCCAGCACGGCATCAGTAGGTTGGCCAGTCTTAAGGCATCGGTAGGCAGAGCCCTTCATGGGCTTGTCAGGATACCAGTGACCTTGAAACTTGATTTTCAACGCTTTCTCCAACTCCTCACCAAAAAGGTTTACCCTTCGCCGGGGGAGTTTGTTGTACAAATGCGAAACAACAAAATTTAACGCTACTTGAATCTCCAAGTGCATGTCTGCTACAGTTTTGTGCTTTTCTTCTCAATCGTCACAATAAAATGGGGTTGCCCTTGGGTAAAATGGGATTCTCGCAATATAACGTTCTCTGATTCCTTCCGCTTGCGTCACGTGTCAGAAACGGGGGTTTGATAAACCAGTAATGCGTAATCACAGCCGTCGTGAGAAATTACAAATACTCTTCGTTCTAATTGATATTCCAGGCTGACGCACACCTCTCACCTCAATAGTCTTCTGTTGCGCAACCGGTTTCGCTATATAACGTCCTCCTTTTCAAAAAATTTCACGTTGTCGGGCTTTTAAAGTTGCACAAGATGTTGCAGTAATTTATTATTATTATTGTTATTTATTTCGCAAACATTGACGTTATGACTTTGTTGTCCCTCTCGGTTCACTTCAGCTTCAAAATGAGAACAATTTGGCTTCTTCCTGGAAAAATAGGAAAAAAAGACAATTAATAAAGCTTTTATTTTTAGTTTGTACATTTTCTGGTCATATATTTAAGTAATGACTCAATATACATATACATGCATACATACTGCCTAACTCGTTACACTGCACCCCATACTCCAAGAGTTTTCAACAATTACATAAATATAATTATCACTATTATTATTGCTTTATAAGTATATATGCTTGTGTTCTTCTGACATTACGAAATGATTACTTTTATGCTTGTTATGATCAGCATATTTATATGTAAGTATACATACAATATACATATATTCGAATGTTTCACTAGGCATCTAAAAGACATTGTCTTTTTTTCTGCGATGTTTTTTATAGTCTTGCTACCTATATATGAAATGCATGACATGAAACAATCGCTCTCTTGTCTTGTCGTGATTTATTGGAGTAATTAACCTGAAGCTAGTGAACCAGCAGAATATAACGAACAGTTCCACAAAATTACGGAACCCAATCCAAGTCATATCATAATTGTACCGTTTGAGTTTTGTCTGGTCTAGAGTAGAACCATTCTTTTATTTTGTTCATAAAACTAATTCGTTTTTTTTTTGCTTTCTGGTAATGCTTGTTGTCAGTCAGTGCCATGCTGGTTGATAACGTCTAGTGCATAGCATCAACCAACAATTTCCATGATTTACAGTAACAGAATAGTACCATATCGGTATAATATGCAACATGGAATAATAGCATTATTTATGTTCATTGTTGCATGGTGCAAAGACAAGCTAAATTAATTGTAGCGCTAACCACGCACCTGTTTTCTTCAATCTGTAAATAAAAACGAGAAAAAAGAAAAGAAAAATGTTTTGCGCAATGCATTCAGTATGTTAAAAAAAAGGATGAAGCTTATATCGTGTGTGTGTGTGTGTGTGTTTTTTTTATCTCCTAAAAAACTGCAAAACCCAATTACGTCAGGGCTACAGAGTGGAAGTAATTTTTTAAAAGTATTTTTAAACTTGTTTTATATAGTGCACATGGACTTTTCACCATTCCTTGTGCTGCTGCTGACGACGATACTGTTTTTATGTGCAACAACAACATGCATGCATTCATCCATATGCACTAAGTACATATATATCCATCCACAACTTCTCTCTAGCATTTTTTTGGCGTTACAAATACTAATTTATTTTCATTTTAACTTGATATATATTTTTTTTGTTTTTGAGTTGGGCAGACATTTTATATAAAGAAATGATGTTACAGTTTGGAAACAGTGTTGAGTACTGAGAGAGTATATAAAAATATATATGTGTACATATATCCGAGTCATATAAAAGGCAAAGAGGGCAACAATTTAGATATAAGTATATGAGGCTTCGTGAGTAAATATCCGTTCCATGGCTGTTTGCCAGCATGCATGACTAAAAAAAAAAGGAGCGAGGATGGAAATAGGATACATAAAGGAAAGTCACAAAAGACGAGAGATCAACCAAAAAGGGGAAATTGCACTTGTTACTGCGGCATGTGCCCAAGTGTATTGTTGCAGCATCTACTAAACCACACCAAAACACATTTATCTTCGAACAACAGAAAAGTTTATGAACTAGGAAAGAAAAAACTTTCATTTCATTTGCTGATCATTCCAAGCGCAAATTCCAAGGGACAAGTACTACATGGTACACAAACATGTATTATTATTCAGTTTGCTACAAAAGCTTGGAGGAATTACAATTTAATTGTGCTTCCAAAACTTTTACAGCTCATCATCCTACTATATGCAAAAAAAAAAGTAATTGTTATAAAAGTTGATACCATGTGTGTGATGTGATAGAATGATTTATACGCTTTTCTTAAACTCTAAAAGAAATTTTTTCATTGGCAAGCGTATAAATTTGGAATATTCATAAAGGACTTTGTACTATATGAACCAGTTGACATGATAATGCATATACACGTTCTTTGTTTAACCAAAAGAATTATTAGTCGTTTTTTTTTTGAAAAAAATAAAATAAAACGAGGTCTCCCACCATAATTGCCTGGAGTAGATGGTAAGTAAAATGGAATTATGTCTCGTCACGATTGAACAAAAACGACGTACGCCACACAATTTATCACTTGCACAAAGTAAAAGTAAGCTCAAAGGAACAAAAGCACATGACTGCTATACAAAACTATGAGCTTCTTTTATCAAATCAGTTTACATATAGTCCTTGTTTTTGTTGTTTTCTTCATTTGCTAGTCTTATATATTGAGACACGCACACATGAGCATCCATGAAAAAAAAAGTTTTTTTTTGGCCGAGTAGAATTTATAAAATAGATAAAAATAGGCCAAGAAAATAATTTTTTATTATTATTGTTTTTAGTGCGCAAACATGATATATATATAATAATATAATATTATACATATAAATTCGTGGAGCCATATTCTTAACATTTTTATAGTGTAAATACACGTAATAAAAATAATATATAGTTTCATATTTGTACGGATTAGACAATCATGATATGATCATGCATGGTAAACAAATTATTGTTATGTTGTATGTGATGCTACTGAATATGTACAAATGTATATAACTCACTATTGTATGGCCAGAGAGAAAAGAAAGAAAATAGTGGTGAAAGCCTGTTTTGCCCGGATTTTCAAATTGATTCTTTTTGTTGTTTCAAGACTATGCTCTAATTTAAATGGATTAATAACATAATTTCAAATTTTTAATTAGGTACCAGCTAAAATGCTAAGGTACATATATGCTCCTTTATTGTGTAAAATAATAGAGAAAATCTTAGTATCTTGAGAAAGTAGGCACTCAAATAAGTATATAGAAGAGATTTTGTCTTGAGCATTTTTCAACTACATGCACACTCATACAATATTAATGAGCAAAACTGTTGTAGCACAAGAACTACTAAACATAATAATAATAAATTTTGAAGAGCAATCCAGCTTATACTTGAAACAAAAAAAACACTTAATAATATATTCTTGGACATGGTGTATATATTTTCTCAT
>JAHZNC010004391.1:0-10096 GCA_027744095.1 Zhuqinia jingwanae | reverse complement strand
AATATTTTCATATAAATATAGAGGAGGCCTGCATTTCAATTCATCCGATATAGCGTCCAGATAAAAAAGGTATACATGGTCAAATTTATTTTTTATATATTTCATTTTCTATGTTTATAAATGCACAACTCATGGTTTATTATAAACTAATATAAAGTTTATATCAATTTTGATTTTTCCCGTATCATATAAAACTATTTTGATATACGGTTATATATATCCTTATCCTTATGGCACCTGCGGTTATGTAAAAAATATAAATACGGTATTTACGCAAGTGAGCATGCAAAATTATTTCTAGTAAATACACCTGCACACCATTGTATCGCGTTTTTCACCAAATCTATTCCATAATATGCATGCATGTTGGGGGAGGAAGATAAATATTATATCGAGTTAATTTATGCGTGGATAACGTAAAATTGCATAGGAGCGGATAACGTTAGAGAAGCTATACACAATAGATTTTTAGTTTAAAAAAGAGGAACCATCATCATCGGGCAACGAACTGGTGCTGTTGTTTTCGTTGCGTTTCGCTGTTACTGCTGCGGGAGAGATTATGATCGTGTTTTTAGCTTTGCGTGTCATAAACATGAAGAAAGATTATTGCCTTTCGGATAAAAGGAATATATGGTATTAAAGCCATAATTTTTTTCCCATATTTGCATTTGCACAGGGTGGAAAGCAAAAAGGGTTGTTGTTGGTGTGTAATAGTGCAGGGAATGCCACAAAAAAGTTTTATCTCGTGAAGGGACTGGAAAGGTGTTTTCAGTGAGTATTTGTAAAGAGTATAAATGAGAATGAAGGTAGGTTGCATGGTATGCCTTTTATGCGTGTATGCCATGGTATATTGTGATTGTAATGTAAATGATGTTACATACACCATTTGCATGCAAATGTAAGTAAACTTTTAGTCCACAAATCCACATTATGTTGTTGGGGAACGAACATACGGCGTATCACCACATTCACGTAGTGAATAATCATAATCCTCCTGATCATCATCAATACGTGTATAGCTGTGAAAAGGATGACATTACTATGCCATCCCTTTCAACATTAAGTGTTTTTGTGGAGAGTTATGCACGGATATAAGAAAAAAAATATTTCCATCGTCTATATATCATCACATACATATGTATATATCTTTTAAAAAATCTGTTAAAGTTATCTCACACATTTAGTCATTTAGCTAGTTTTACTATGGTACACCTATCTGTAATATGCCTGTTTTACGCGAGACCGTGACTAAATACACAGTGCTTCTAGTTGTACACATGTACACAAAAATGTGTTCATACTACACAAATGGGAGGATTTATATTCCTTGTCATATATAAGTATTTTCATTTTCATCGTCATCATACATACTTACGTGCATTCGTAAATCTGAATTGGGCATGAAGGGCTATGGCTTATAAACGATGAAACGTGTTGTCCATTTCTGGAATAAGCATTATCTTTAAACACGGGTTTATGTGTTTGCTCAACAAGGAACGGCCGTTGAGAGTGAAGGGATGTGTGATGTCTGTCTTGCTTGTCTATTAATATTGATGAGATACAAGGCTGGTACAAGGCAACACACATATGCTTTAGCTTAATATTACTTTTATTTTTGTGATTGCTTTCATTGTTGGCTTGTTGAATACTACTACTGATACTAATGAAGCTGACTGACGCGAGAGGTTATGTATGTATGCATGTATGTATATATAATGAGTGTCTACCTGTGTGAAAGATAAAGATTCTGTTGAACTCAACTTTAATTTAACTCAAAACTCTTGTCTGCAATGTTCATTATATTATTGTAAACCATGCAGCTAAGGTAGGTGTGTACTGGTATATATTGTTTAGATGTAATTTTGTTTGCATCTTCAGTTGTTGGTCCTTCATTTGCATCTATATATTTTTCAACAAACTCGTTTTTCTTATGGCATCAACATGATTACTTTTGTATTAAAACGTATGTATATAGTTTGTTTATACCAAACAGATATAAATGTAATGGAGCACAACATCATCACAAGGTTATAATAGGTATTATGCATACCTACATATTATATACACTCACTCTTACTTTCGCAAAAATCTGAGTGAATTCTTTTGTATCTCTCTCTCTCTCTCTCTGGCTTATAATAACGATGCTGCTGTAGTGTATGATGATGATATGACGATGTTGATGATTGGGGTACAATAGTAAAGCCATGTGTGTGCCTTTGCTTGCGTGGGTAAATACACGTACATAAAATAAATGTAATCCATAATGTATGAACTATGAAGCAATATATTTTTTTTCTGGCAACTCTGGCATAACTTACAATTGAGTCAGTGTTTCGCATATCAATTTGATTACAAGTAGTTGTCTGCGTACACAAAGAAGCTTGCAGTTATTATTATTATGTTGATGCTGGTCGCAATTTTTACTTTTTATATATATATTTTTTTGGGTTGCTGTTTTGCGATTTGATTTTATGATGATGAGTTCTGAAGTTTGTTCGTATGTTGATGATCGTTTTAAAAGTCACTATTCATCTGGTGATGATGAGAACACTGCTCCGTCTGTGGTTTGTTTGCTGGTTGGTTAGCAGGTATGCACAATGTATGTAAGCATAACAAAATAATGAGTATAAAGGAGAGGGTTCAACATTGAACTAAAACTATGTATGTATATGTGGGAATGTACGTATATAGTCGAAAGAAAAACTACTTGCATTTTTATAATTTTTTTTTACCTGAGCCCTCTGCTATCTCTGCCTGTAATACTTGTTGTGTGGTACTTACTCACTTTTAAGAGCTGTTCTGTTTTTGCTTTTATACCTGACTTATATTACATTTATTATACGCAACCGTGATGTGATGATGATGACGACTGATTCGGTGTTGTACCATGCAAAAAAGTACTATTTTGTGAATTGTTTTATCAATCGGAGGAGCCAGGCGACTCACCACACCAGTATTCATGACTGTTTACCAAAAAAAAATGGTTGAAAATATTTTTTTATGAGTGAGTGTGTTGGCTGATGTGTTGACTGTTGAACATAAAAAAAAAAGAATACAATTGTTGCCAGTGAAGTTTTGTAGTATTTTCTGTCGCAATACAATACAAATGTAGTCATTCTAAATATATATTTAAATGTAACAACCAGTAAGAATTTCAGCCATAAAATATAAGTACAATTGTGTGTGTGTAGTATTTTCTGTCGCAATACAATACAAATGTAGTCATTCTAAATATATATTTAAATGTAACAACCAGTAAGAATTTCAGCCATAAAATATAAGTACATTTGTGTGTGAGTGCAGCATAATAATTGTTTAGTATTTAGAGAAGAGGGTCAATTTTTGGAGACAACAAATTTTGTGTTAGTCTATATACATCTGAAAGTATACTTCACAACAGCAATTTACTAATTGATATTACAACAGGTAAATATTTCACGGTGGAGGATATGGCTCACGTGAGAGTAGTGTGTTTGTGCATCATTTCCGATCTACCAGCTCCAAGTACCCAATAGTAGTATTTATTTGCTGTTGTAATAATAATGAAGATCACATCGTCACAAAGAAATGTACTCATCTGTAGGGTTTGTGTTATGCCTTGTGTATAAGTTTAAGTACTTATTAAAAACTACAAAGTTAAAAAGGACCGCTCTGCGAATTTGATACTGTAATTTGAATACCTGAGATACCTGCGGTGTAGTGCGGAAAATTAAAAGGCAACAAAAGTTATTTTCGTGCGTAGTATTGTATTTTTTATGTTTGTGGCGCAGCAAATGCCATTTTTTTGTGCTATTACGATGTTAGTGAAATGTTTATGGAAATGAGAGGATCAGAAACACGGATTGTGGATTAAGTAAACTAAGAATAGTTGAGGTAAGAATTCATTCTTAGTAAAATCGTGATTATAAAAGTTTCCACACCAGCTTCTAGAGTTTTGCCTGATTACATAAAACGATACGAGTATTGTTATTATTATTATTATAGAAATAGAAATGGAAATATATAGAGTTAAAAATAAGAATAAGTGAAAATCCATGTTGTGAATTTTGTAGCAGAAAAAAAAACAGAGCAGGGATAAGATTTCAAGCTCCGAGTACCAAAGTATGTATTTATACAGCATACCACATCACCGCACCGGAAACCGGATGCAATGAACTGGAATGCGAAATATTGTCTCTTCTGTCATCATGATACACATAGCTAAATAACAACAAAAAACAATGTTTTGCACTGCCGGTTTCGCTTTTCTTGGCTATTCCAACTTGTTATTCTCGCTTACATAAAAATGTTGAAACTAATTGGATAGTATATAGTGGCTGAAAATAAGTGCTGACAGATTTTGCTGTAAGACGTAAACAATGATACATATCTACCAACTACTATTATTCGTGATCATCATCGCTAAAGATGTAAAATACATTACGCATAATAACGATATCAAGCATTTTGTATACATACTTTGGTGGGTTGATAGAGATAACAACAAGACGAAGGTCTTCTGCGAATCGTTAGGGAATAATGCCGTCCGGCGGTGCGCTGCTAGAAAGCACT
The DNA here is from genome assembly GCA_027744095.1 of Zhuqinia jingwanae. Lineage (NCBI taxonomy): Eukaryota > Metazoa > Arthropoda > Collembola > Entomobryomorpha > Paronellidae > Zhuqinia > Zhuqinia jingwanae. The sequence goes on along the minus strand of JAHZNC010004391.1, from coordinate 5,545 downwards.
TTGGTAAACAGGGAATATTCATAAATATTCAAAACAAAGAATGGCCAAAGGGCGTTTGAATGAAATTCAATTTCCTCCTCCCTATCTTCCTTTGTTTTTTCTTTTCCATTTGTTTTATCTATACACAAGGAAACATTACTCCAGTGCATATATTCATACAGATATCTACAAAACAGACGTTTATACTTCCTGCATATCTTACAATTTTATGTAGGTTATTGATTTTCGTTCAACTCATGGTTTTGTAACAATTTACAGATGAGTATAATATAATGACGCCAACAGTCAGGTATCTCTAGCAAGAAGGCTCCCAGCAAAAGTGCCATAATAAAATGGGCTACACGAGATAATGGCCCAGTCTAAAAGCTATTTGTAATAACATATATATTTTTTTTCAGCAATAATGAAGATGGAAGTTTATTGAACGATATATATAATGTTATACAATTTTTATATTTATGTGTGCCATTGTAAGTGGTACACGACTCTCTATGGAGTGGTATGGTACATAGTAGAATACTTTATCATCATCTTCATATTTTTAAAATATACGGGCCATTGCTTTCCTCCGCTCTTGAACAAATGTTTTTCCTTACAACTGAATTTTATCTCAAAATGCGAAAGGTCAAAAAAATTGGGATAGGAATTTTGCTAACAGCTAACCACACACCGCACACAGCAACCACATGCATATATACATATACACAGTCAAAAATAATTCCAAGTATCCGTTCTATGGAATGATTATATCAATTTACAGCAAAACATGAGAGGGTTCCATATCAACCGTTCCAAAATATGAACACAAGTCTTTGTCTATCATACCGCGGCGCGGCTGGCTGCAAAAGCATCATTTAAGTTTTTATAACATAGTCAGTGTTTTTTTGTCTACTAAAATGATGAAATTTTTGCCCAAAAATTTAGTGTGGAGGAAAATAAGGTTGTATATATGCAGTTAGTTGCTAAAAAGGTCCTTCATTTTTTAATGAAGTGCTCCCTCATGCATAACATTTTTATTTGCTGACAACATTATACTATATGTGCATATACGTACACATATTTGTGGTATGATGGTACTCTTATATTCACAAGTGCGTATTCAATATTATGCTTTTTCTTTGTAGATTTTTGCCTTAAATCGTTGATATATGCATTTTGTGAATTATTACCGAAGCTGAGAGTAAAAAAGTCGTATTATTAGGTTTTGCTAGAATCTGCTAGACAGATGGATAGACTACGACAGACAGACAGCTGCAGCTGGCTCTTTCCAATGAAGAAACATCTGAATATTTTGAAACAGAGAAATACCCGTTGACCCCATACGCGGGTTTAATTCGACACAGAAATCAGCAAGCTCTACTACGAGTCGTCACCTCTCCCAAGATCCCTGAGGGCCTGACTCCGACTGTACAAAGTGTGCAAAACCATCAGCAGACTAAAAGTGTTTGCACACCAAGTAACTAAACCACAAAATTGGTACATGCCCTTAGCCTTCAGTCAGTGTGTTAGTTTCGATGCACTAGGTGGAAGGATAGGATGAGTAAGCAATCGGAAGCACATTGGAAATAGCTAAAGGCTGATGCACATGTTACATGTTAACAAGTTGTTAGAAAAATAATGTACGCATTCAGAATTTTGTAAATTTGATTCAGTGCATCATGAGTCATGTAAATAATAAGTACCTTTTAATGTATGTCATATTCGACAACACAAAAAGTCTTACTCATGTCGTTATGTTACTCATCATCACGACATCATCTAGGTATTTTTTGCTGTTGTTGGTTCCAGTGTAATTTTCAACTTTATTTGCCACACATGCGCTGGAGGTCCATGAACTGAAAACTTGCCAATTTACATTTACCTTTTACATTGCTTGACTTGCGTTTGTGTTGTTGACTTCGAGAAAGATCAAAATCTTATTTAATTGTGGTTGTAAATAATCCATGAAAACTTGAATAAGCGACTATAAAGTAATTATAAAGTTGGAAGACGGTCTCGTTTCCAACAACACTCCATTTCCACTTACTCTCACAACCAAAATAAGTAGAACATGAATACAAACATCATATTATACTCGCATTCGCGGAGCAGCAGGTTTTCCAATTAATAATAATAATTTGAAAAAGGCAGTATATAGGCACATTTCGGTTGAGCTACACAGAATCCGTGAAGTAAATATAAGTGGGTGAAACTACTACTGCAGAAAAGGCAACAAAAAACACCACTATTTTGTGAATCATGTGGATAGTTTGTAGTCTGCTGCGTACTAGCGTATCTAATTATATATTTCCCTGTGGATGAGTATAAGTGAAGTAACGGCAATAATAATAATGTATGTATATAGTTCAATAAGGTATACATGCAAAAAGTATACCTGTCTAAAAGTAGCGCTAGCGCTAGTAGTCCTATTAACTGCAAACTTTGAGCTTCTCCTAATTATTGTCTAGAAAAGCAGCTATTACTTGAGTCAGACAGTTCTAGAACGCATATGTAATGTGATATTAGTTGAGAACTCATCAGATTTCTCAAGCAATTAAAGCCAATTACGTGGCTGAAAATTGGTTCACTATTATTACATTACATTATTGTTGTGCCTGTTAGTAAATATAAAACTTCATTAGTTTTTGGGTAATTTTCTATTTCGCTTTCATTTTGTGGATATTAAATTATATCAAAGTGCAGAATTTTGAAATGCACTAAAATCAATAAAAATCAACATGTACCTTGTTAATAATAAGGCTGCATCCATATAGGTATCTATAAAACACATGTAACAAGAAGAGGCTTATTATTATAAATGATGTATAAAAATGCGTTTTCATTCCGAACATCATTCATATCGTATTAATTCTATAGTAATAAATTTAGACATTAAAACAGTGCATCTAATGTATATATGATGCAACAGTGCAAAAATATTTCTGGTACAGAGCAATCATCAAACATTCGCGATATAAAAAATACGGGTCTTGCTACTGCTGCTATACACCACTGCATTTGACAGCTGGCTAAATTTGCGTCGAGTTTCAAAATTGCAATGCTAGACTATACTCCACTACTAGACCACCAAAATGTTTAGATTATACTACAGTCCAATTCAATCTTCCTCTCTATTATTGTTTGCATGCTTAGGTATTTATGTAATGTGCTCTTATAGTATTCTCTAGATGTATGCGTGAGCAAAAGAAAAGTTAAACTTTTACTTCCTACTTGGCAGAATTCCCTTTAGATTATTAGTATAGTATTGCGATCGCGTTATCACATTAACACTACCACCATCACCATCGTCTCATCACGTACGAAAAGAACTTTGTGTATAGTGGATCGGAATGACTGATAAAATTGTTTGTTTTTTTATGTCTGATCTGCTCTGACCACAGTGCACTTTGTTCTCAATAAACAAGAAATAGAATCGTTCATGGAGATATTATTATTATTATTATATGCACATATTTTTTTTAGGTCTACATTGGTTTTTACAGTTTGGCTTGTAATTTTCAATTTAATCGAAATGATTCAGGCCGCATAATGGATCTGTATAACAGCCAACTCTCATAAAAGTACATAATTGGTATGTAGAAGGAATGTTATTGGAGTTGGAAAAGATGAGGGTTTGGTTTGGTTTAGCTAACAACATCATGACACATTCAATGAAGGGCTTGTCATTCACATTTTTGTGTTATACAATATTATCATCACATCATATTTTTAATGGCGGGTGCTATTTTGCTGCTGGCAGCGTTTAACGCGACACACAACCCTTTAATTGACATTGGCAAAGTGACAAGCTATTGCTGCTAATCGCATTAAACGCAATGAGCATGAGATTTATGCATACAGAATAGAATAGTAATAATAACAACTCAGTGTTCACAAAACTTTTCATTGTGTACTACATAATATAATGTGTTATAATATAATTATGGTGGAGGAGACTCTGCTCCGAATAATAATAAAAATATATGATCAATCAGATGATAACATGTTGTCTGTTTGAATGTAGCTTACATTTTTTTTTGAACCGCCACCATAATAAGTAATAGTATTTCTTTAAATATTATGATTACATTCAACATTAGGGTTAACTACTACACACACATATACAACACTTTAAAGTATGCGCATTTTTTCGCATTCAAACGCCATAAATAATGAAAATATGGCATGTCGGTGTGGTGGTGGCGTATTACTATTTTGGTACACACAGTTGTCATCTTTTATGTATCACATATTTCGCCCATTGCGTGATAAAAGGAGATATACATACATACAAACCTGTGTGCAAGGAGATTTCCATTTTTATCATTTTAATACATGTAATATGCAAGAGGCAAAAGCGTAGTAGATTATACCTTTAGTGGAGGAAAATTCCAAGAAAAAGAGGTTTCTATTATACCGCCGAAGTTTTGTTTTAGCAGCCTACAAAACTATTTTGTTATTCCACCACCCTCACCCGAATATCCAGTCGTTGGTGTAGCGTAAGAAAATGGCAAAAAATACATTTGCATTTTACATGAGTAGAGGTAGTATAGTAGTAATACTTGTAGCTCTCTTGATCTGTAGTTGATGAGAATATAGTTGACTACATGGCTCTGATTCATAATATACTTACTTCTCCTTGTCCACAACTGACAACAGCCCGGACGTTTACAGAATCCATTTTTGGCGTTTCTTCGTTCGCATTACTGTCCTCTTGAAAAAGCTGCATGAAGAGCATTACAAACTTTACCAACATGTAGAAAAAATATAAAAGCTGACATGATCTGTCTGAGACGGAAAATTTGTTTTGAATAAATTATTTTAATCTTTTTTGTAAATTGTAACCAAGTATGTAGTATGTATCATGTACAGTTAGCTCCCAGCACTGAATAGAATATCGTAAAAGGAATGGTAAAATGTAGGAACTTTTTTTGTTTTAGAAGCGTTTAATAAATTCTAGAAGAAATTTGCTTCTTTGCTTCATTTGTTTGTAAAAAGTAAGAATTATTTGTACACTTTTTTATCTCCTCTTTGCTTCAAATGAGTACTGAGTGATAGTGATGAGTATTGGAGCACATTTTTTAAACCAAAGTTGATAGTAAAGTGTATCTCATGCTTGATTGAAGATGCACGAACGGCATACAACAGCATGTAACTCATTAAAAGGTTTACGATTTTACTCCTTAAATTTATATTGAATTTTTGAACAAGCTGAATGAAATTTTTCAACATAAATCTACGCGAAAGCTGTAATAATACCTAAGTATATTTTTATTACACAAAAGAAAATTCTAGTTTGTTTTGAGCATGAAATTCCGTATTTTAATCTTCAATAATAATTATTGTTTTCAGCGAATTGGCTGGACAAGTACATACATAAAAAACACTTGTGCAAAAAATATCCATTAAAAAAGAACTATAGTAAAACGTAAAATTTGAGAAGTATTTTCTTATTGAAGGCCGGATGGCTATGAGAAACATACACCATGTCAATTATAATTATCCCATGTCAGACTGTCCATTTGTGCTGTTATTTCTCTTTCTCAGACACGTTCTCCGAACTCTG
>JAHZNC010004390.1:0-11554 GCA_027744095.1 Zhuqinia jingwanae | reverse complement strand
CTTCAATAAAACTAGACTATTTCCATCAACACCTCATTGCATCGACTGACTGCTTTGACTATTAGAACCAACACATGTAAAAATTACACATATTTGGCTTCAGCATATATTTCTTCCCGTAAAACATACAGCAGACACATAAAATTTAAACACGGAAGAAAATAAAAGTGATATGAAGAAGTATACCTGAAATATTTATCTCTTTGCAAAAAACGCATGTTTTAAATTGAAAGAACTTTTGTTGATGATGTTTTAATCTTTGTTGATGCTGAGTGTGTGAGTGTGTGAGACCTATAAAAAGAATATCAAAGGAGTATTTCATGAATTCACAAACATTCGATTACTCCTTCTAGAATAACAACAATCCAGCAGTCGAGCTGTTCGGAGTGTTTTGTGGAAATACAAAACAGAATGTGTTAATGTAAACGCGCACGCATTCTCATTCCGCACAACTATCTGAGATAGCTATAAACGAGAGAATATAAAGTGAAGATGGCAAAAAACTACATTTCCCGTAACCCTTTCTCATTTTTTCACTTCAGAAGCAGACAAAGTCAAAACGGCTCCTGCTGCTGCTGCTGCTAGCTCTCACATCTTACAAACACGCCAGCAGATTCGGGCTTACAATTCCCCAGAGAAAAATGTTTCTGGCGACTACACAACCAATAATATTCCAAACCATTGTCCGAAGTAGACACTTTGGGGTTTCTTATTTCCAGATGAAAACTGAGCGAGTTTTCCACAAGAATCCAAACTGGGACAATAAGCGAGTGTCTTGTAAATTATTTTTATCAACCAAACAATAGTAAAATAAAAGTAGTTTTTTTTCACCAACGCGTCTCTTTTTCGACATTGTATTTCCGTGTCAAATTACTTTTCTGCGCATGAATAATGAATGTTATCATTCGCCGAAATGAGTATGGCAGTCTTACTAGACTTGACCTCAAAGTTTTCTTATACTTTGTACTTATATTTAACATCTAAAAAAGTAAATTAAGCATATACTTCGAGTAACTGTAAGCTGAAGTGTAATGTAACAATGGGCCCAAAAGATTGTTTATTTATACAGTCAATAGAGGCAGGATAAATATAGGAAACATCACATCCTTTAAAAAATTGTGGCGTCGGCTGTACAAGTAAGTTTATTCATGCAACTTTGTACAATGTTTCAATATTTGTTTTGCTCAAATAGTCCACCATCCCACTAACAATGACTTTGCTGTAAATGAAATTTGGCAGTTTCAATCCATTCTAAAGCTTGCTTGCAACACAACCCTAGTTGCGTAAATACATTTCAACGTCGTGTATTAATGAGGTCTAAAGAAAATGGCAACACGGTGTCCAGTTTTTAGCAATAGTCCTGCCGCCATGAACATTATTCTTTTAGTACAGTCATCATTCATCATGTATGTTGTGTGCGTATTGTTTTGGTATTTATTTGGTTGTTAGTTACCCCTGAAAACCGTCTTTACGTCAAACATACATACACGTTAACTTCTAATGCTTTGATTAATTTACAGAATTCTCTCATTATGTAACAGCGTTCAAGATAAACGATATAGTCATTCCCAAAAGCCTCATTAATTAATAGTAATAATTATGAGCATGTTGTGATATAAAACTGTGTTCGGTAGAGCTACATAAAAAAGAAATAAATGGACTGCAAAGTAACATCTACCTACCACCTGCACTTATAGGGTTTCAAAATTTGAATAGACAAACATTACCTTTTGTGAAGAAAATATGCGTAGTAGTTTTGTAACAGGAAAATAAGGAAATGAACAAAACTTTGTCACGGACGAGAAAAATAAACTCCGTGAAGCGCTGCATTACACATTACACTGCATGCTGTTTTAGTACTATACTGTGCATTTCCTTGTCGTTTTTATCTTTTGTGTACACAGTAAAGCAAGACGACAAAAGCAGCTTAAAAAGTAGTGAAGAAAGAGTGGCTATAGTTGGGATGGGAGTTGGAGGAAAATGATTAAAAGATGTGCCCGCACACACGTGACAGCGACAACTCTAACTTCTATCATAGATTTTGATAAAGGATAGATACTACGGTTTCCAGACTTTGGTACGAGCAAAAACAAACATATTAGTACATGTTTAAGTTTCTTGTGCTAAACTTTCCTCTAGCCATGTTTGCGCGATTGCGACTATGACCAAATAATTTTCTTCTGTCGCTGCCAGAATGTCAAGGTCTTGTGGCAACTGGCCATGATAGTAGTCTAGTTAGCGAGAGGTGGTTGGTAGTTGCTGTTATTTTTCGAACGCAAGTCCACACCACCAACAACCTGCTATGCAGTTTTTATTCGTTTCCCGTTCCAGTAGATAAACTTTGATGATGGTGTCTTTTCAGTATTTTTGTTTTTGGCTTTCTTCCGATATTGCTTGCAAAGAAATATATATTTTGTATGATATGCCAACAGCGGAAAAGAGTGCATTGGACTGTGAGTGAGTGACTAGGAATCCTACGTGGTTTTTAGTTGCTGTGATGTATATTTGACTTTAGCCACGACTTTTCCGGAAGAGAATTGCTTTCTCTTTTTTCGCTGTACTTCCTTTCTGTTCTCAAATGACCAAAGAAAGTAGAAAAGCATTTTGGCTGAATGTACCGGGTACTTTTTATGTATTTATACGTAGGTATGTACATTGAACTCTGTGAATATGATACTGTGCGTGACCAGATTTTCATTTTATTTTCAGAAAGGAGGATGTGAATAAAAGAAGATACGCACGACTTTCCCTTTTGTTCTATCTAAACTTTTGATACTCAATAAACACATACGTACATGGAATAACACATGGAAATAAATAATGCTTTGTGGTCTTGTTAATATAAAAGTTTTCTTTTGTACGTACGTATATCTCTCTGTCGGAAAAAAGACTAAAGGGTCTAAATGCAATCCACGTCTGTTACAATACAATACAGCTGGAACAAAGAGGGATCTAAAACTGTCATGTGGAATCTTTTCCGTTTTTAAATCTCTTATTTTTCAAACAACGTAAAATGCAATAATAAAAAATCCCACTTTGTCACAGGAAGTGGTGAGATGTGCTTTTCTAATGTTTACAAATTGTGTGTATTGACGTAGCATTATTTAGAACGCCTCTATATTGTAATTGAAGCAGGTGTAAATACAATTGTAATATTCAATTTATGCAAATTATTGGATAGGTTCCTTTTCATTGTGACAGTTTGCATGCATGGAATAAACTTTGATGCAGTTTTTTTGTCTAGGTATATTTTTATTCTCTTAATTCAGAAACAAACAAAAAAGTGTTATCTAACGAAACCATACACAGATGCTCATTTTGTTGCCGCAATGATGATGTAATGGTTTAAATCTTGTTTTTTCATTAAAATCTATTGTATTAGTGGTTGTAAAATATCATTATTATATTATTCCCTTCTCACATGCATGCATTTATAAAAAGGACAAGAGTTTTAAAATATGCAGATTCATGCAAAACCATAAATCTCATCAAAGCGTACACACACACACACTCAGAACAGCATACATACAATATACTATGCAGTTTCAATGTCAGGGCAAGGCCTTTTATCATACTTTCAAAACGCTAATATTTTAAGGCAGTCGAGACTCTGGTGTTGTTCGTGCGTGCACTCAAGATGCACAATAATACATACTTCATCCAAAATTTTATATATTTTACATTACATTCTCTGTATGCTCGAAGTCTTTGTGTTTTCTTTTGATAAAAAATTGGCTACTTGTGAAATCCAGTTGTTCCCTCACAGACCAACCTCCACTTTGACGAGTTGCAGAAAAAAGGTATGTTTAGCCATTTGAAGTCGCTTTAAGCATCAACACACACAAAAATATGAATTTTTATGCGTATACACAAAACGTAATTTAATACAGTGCAGCAGCAGTATAACTTTTTTTTAAATTATTTATTAACCACCCGGACAGTCACGGCGCAATCCAAGTCTCTTCATTCAAGAACACAATAAAAATTGAAAAAAGGTTGCTGGCAGAACAGCTCACAATAACGTGCGTACACAACGTCTGTGCCGGATTGAATGTGAAGAAGATCAAAATACAACAGTCCTTTAAAATGTTAAATTATTTTTTGAGCTTTGCAAATGTGAATGAAAAGGTCTGTTGGTCTGGCCTGGAATGAGGAATACCGAATACCAGAGCAGAAAAGCAGAGTAAAAAAGCAAATATAATAATTCCTGAATTATTATTATTATTGTTATATTCACATAGTGTACCAAACACCAGAGCATATTAAAACTATTCCATTCAACCATCCTTTTGCTTTGCAATACACACATAGGTCACATTCTACCTCTTCCTGTAACAGAGAAATATGAACATCTGCCACCAAACAATTTTTTTATCATTATATTACGCACGAACATAGCGGCAAACGCGCAGTTGCTTGCTCTTGCAATAATACACCGCAATAATAAAAAGTAATAATAAATATGAAGTATATATTGGTATTTCCCTCGTCATATTATTACATATAAAAATAGGTACAAACATATAACATGTAAAACTAAAATATGTATATATAGCAAGCGTTCAATATAGATCTATAGGAATAGGAGCAAAAATAAGGGTTCGTTTCGTCCTCTTCTCACTTCCCAGTTCAGTTATGTGTATTTCCCCTTTTCCCTTGTTTTGCACTTTGATAATCCTCAAGCCATCCTCAAACTGACTGGATGATAGAGCAAGGGAGTAAAAAGCTGAATTGGATCTCTCTCTCTCTCTGTCTCCCTCTCTTCCACGGTTATACTGCTCAGCTCTCATGTTCCAATGATGGTGTTATGTATTGCTCGGTGGTTTAAAAGTTGAAAAACAATGAAGTAAAAACAGAAGCCCAGCTAGAAGATGTGCTGGGGATGATATAACTTTACTACCACTATATACATACGAGGTTATATAATGAATATACATATAGGCACATGTATGCATATATTTGATATTATATTATCATATCAATATTATCCTTTAGAGATATCAGCCTATTTCTTCCATATATGCACATATAATATCGTTCTCATATAACTCAGCATCAACATAACAATGCTCTTAGGTTGACCCTGGTCTCTGGTGATGAAGAACAAGATTATTCTTTTCTTATACTACTGCATAAAACGTAGTACATGTACTGTGTGTGTTTGGTGTGTGTTGACGTTATAAATGTATGATTGAAACAGCTTCTCCCACAGTTACCACAGTATACAACATACATTTTTTTACATCAGCAAAAGAACACATCAACATGCACATGTACAAATACAAAATGCCTTTTTATATGAGACTTCTTGTAGACTACAAGTAAAATTTACTCTTTTTTATGTGCGTGCTTGCTTACAACTTATTTCTTTTTTTCCCCTGTGTTGTTTAAGGTTACATCTCGTAGCATCATCATCATTCCATGTTGTGTATATACAACTTTGCTGTGTATCTATATTCCTCTCTCTTCGCGTTTGAGTAAGAACGAACGGAGTAGCACGAAAGTCGACAGGCTCCCTGGTTTTTGTTGTTACAGCCAGTTTTTCTCTTCAGAGCCATTCAGTCTCCAGTTGACAATGTGAGTGAGAACATCAAGAGAGATGTGTTGCTGCTGCTCCGGCTACACTTTTACTATTTAAAGAGCTGCCTTTTTTGTCTCTTACTATACCTAATGCCTTATGTGTGTAGTTGGTAGTAGTGAAGATTTCCGTATATGTAGAGAGAGAGAAAATAATTTCAGCAAGGAGAAAAGGGAAGACGCACATTGTTATCCTTCCAAAGTTTACTGTGTGCGTTTTGTATTATGTACTGTTTTCCTGGTTCGTGAGTTTTGCTTCCGGACTGTATACGCACTTTTTTAAGAGAAAAGTTACACGAACTGGAATGAAAGCAGCTAGCTCTCTGTTTATATGTGTGCGGGTATATCTGAGTGAAGATTCGTTTTGTACGAGAGAGGAGAGCTCTCGAGTGTTGGGAGAGAGAGAGAGAGTTCGTTGCTCGCATTTAAGTACATACATACATTCATAATATATCGAACACGACGACGAGGAAGAAGTGCGTAAAGTGCAGAGATCTGGAAGTTTTTGTGCAGAGTTGAAGAAAATCTTGCGCATTTCATCTTCACATCAGCTCTTTCTTTTTCCATAGTACGCACATACACACTATTTACTATACATGGTTGTAGATGTATTTCCACAAGAATCCATGAGACTTTGTATGCGTACGTACTATTAATTGTAAGTGTGTGAGGTATATAGAATTCCATAATATACATTTGATACAAAACTATGCTTATCCAGAAACATAAACATCTACCTCTGGAAATTATTGTGTAAGTTTACATGAGTAGTCAAAAGACCACAAGAGCTAGCAATTTCGTGCATCCATCCAGTACTTTCCAAACGCAGATCTAAACTGGATGTGAAAGTTGGGAGCAGAGTGAATAAGTGTCTTGTGCCAAAAATAGGCTGATTTTGTTTACTGATTCCTCTATTTTTTCTTACCACATCCTTTCTTACATAATACTTTCTTTAGAATTTACCAGCCGACCAACACAGTTAGGTATACACATTTTTATGCGTATATGGAACTTGACATGATAGCTTTCTAAATTCATTTTGGACAACTCGAACGAGGTGTGCTTATGCTTATAAACAAAAAAGGTTTAAGCCGGGAAAAGGGACAGAAAAACTGTAATGCAGTGGTAGAGTGGAAGAAAAAAACCCAAAGAGAGAGAGAGAGAGAGTTTGTGAATTAGCAAAAAGGATCCAAGTAATATTTTGTGTGTTGTGTGCAATATATATAATCTTTCTTTTTCCAAGATGAGATGTTAGTTTTGACAATTTAATCTCATCTGGACTTACGTGGCTGTTCCTGTACTATCTCACCTTTTGCCCTGTTCAGTTGATTTATTGCGGTGCAAATTGATTCCGTGCCAGCAAAGTGTTTAGACTGCGTGTGTGTGTGTGTGTGATGTCGATGTGTCAAGGTGCATCCTAAAGAGAATTTTTTGTATACGAGTGAACACAGTGAATACTTTTTAAATTATATTTTAACTTAAAAGGAAATGGTGTGAAGCGTGCGTGGTAATAAAGTACTGAGCAATAAACAAATTGGCTTGCTAAAAACAAGACTAATTTCAGGTCAAAAAAATACTATAAAACGTAAGTTTATCGTTTAAAGGTGTGCACATGTTTGTGTATGTACCGCTTTTACCATATAGCATATAGCATACCATACCCCAATCTAATATAAAGCAATGTCAGTTACTGACCCATATAATTTACTACATAACCATTACCTGACTTTTAAATGTCTGGTTTATTGAGGATTTTTAATTTACCCAGCTTAAAAAATTGCATTAAAATTGCATTTTTATTGTTAGTTAAAAACGAGATGAGCTGTTCAAGGGAACACATTTTTACCGTCGCTCACAAAGACCCAAATCCAATTATCGTGCCACTCGTAAAGTAGTATCGTACGATGTCACTTTTACGTGACAGATTTTACAGCTTTGAGTCAATCTCAGGACGGGGTTATGACAGCTATTTTTCATTTGAATTGTACACCGTTAATTGTCTATCCGTCACTGGGATTTCTAAGCATTCATTATAGCGTAGTACCTAGAGCATTTTTTTTCATGGAGATACTTCTCATCATCTCATCACCATCACACATGTACGTATAATAAAAAAGGCAAAATAGTGATAATAAAAATGCACAATAACACAACAAGGCGTATATACGTATTAAACATGCATATGAATATGCGATGCATCACAACAACACAACATCATCAAAACTCATTATTGAGCTTTGCATATTTTTGCAGCTTACAGAAGGTATTTTAAATATTTTTTTAAAGCTCTAACAAAAGCATAGCTTATATTCATGAGAAGAGTGAAAAGATAGCAGCTTTACAGTTGCAATATGTACCTTTACTACTTGTTTAGAGTATCCACGTTTTATCTCCTGACGCCTCAAGTCACAAATGGCGAATATGGAAACTTTGCATTTTGAGAAAATTGTGGTTACATCATAATATCATCCATTGCTCCCTACGTACATTATGCATTTCATGATGATTATTGCCATGAACAGGATGTTCCATATTAAACTTGTGAAACCAACTGATGAGGTATGTTATACTTAATATATAGCTTACATTATGTATAGCCGCTGTTTGACAGGGAGTAGTAGCTACACTTCATGGTACAAGGTACAAAGTAGCAGATTGGGAAAATTGACATATGAATGGAAAACAAGTAAAAGAAACGTTTACATTTTTGACATTCATTCACTTGATCCTCATAACATAACAAGAAGCAGAAGAGTAGCATGAGTAGTAGTGCAAATGAAACCGTGTTTTCTTTGACAGCAGCAGCAGTACACCGAAACGAGTTGAAATAGGAATATAGAAATATGATTTTCTAACATAACGCACAGTGTTTTCTTTTTGATAATGCCATCATTGTGTTTACGTGCCCTGTGTGCATGTGTTCAGGAGGGAGCACAGCATGATATGCGTAATAAAATCATAATATGTATGAACATAACATGAGTCACATTTATATTCATTTTTCATAGAACAACATATAGTACAGCTTTATTTAATTTGATGATGTTGTCTGTTGTTTTCTGTAGTCTGAATCTTCATGAGATCTTTCAACTCTTGGCCTCGCCTCTAGATATAATTTTCAAATAGAATAGTTTTACAGCTACGTGAATCATTATTATTGTCAATCTTGGAGCTTTTATGTACTTCGTTCAAAAGTACAAAGTTTACGATAAACTTGCGTTGTTGTAAGCTCTCAATACTATGTGTCTTAGTGAATGCAGCTTTTCATAAGTCAGGCTTTAAAAGTTTCTCAGTTCTTAGAAATTTCTGAGATTATATTGTTTGCTTATGGTTTTATAATAATACTCTTATTATTATAAAAATTTGAGTTGTCATTTCCTGACTGGGACTATTCCATCATTTTATTTATTTGATTAAAATAAAACAAGCAGTTTAGTTTTTAAATAATTCAGGCGAGTTAAATTAGAGGAAACATTACAACAAATTCGTAAATGTATGTTTAGTACTTGAAACTTTGCCAAAACAAACAAAAGTTGTTCCACGACATTCATATATCATACGAGTCAATGAAAAAAGTGATACATTCAACATTAGAAACCTTGATATCTTTTGGTAATAACCCAGCCTCGACGGAAAATAGATGTCTTAAGAATCATAATTGTTAGTTAGATCCTTGACCAGTAATCATTGTCATTGTGGATATGATTGAAAGAAAGTAGTCACATTGCAGCATATAACAAATCCCGAATTTAAGTACTACATCTTGAATACTGCATAGTATGTACATACGTCATCACGTCAGTCTTTTTGATGAGCTAAACAAAGTGATCACTGATCACAAATACAAATTATGTGAAAACTGAAAACGAAAAGTACCAAACGGAAAAAACCAGTCATGTTGTACATAATATGTACTTTACTTTTTTTTAAATTCTCTATAGAATAACTTAATGACAATAGTACGAAAAATTGGTTTTGACGAATAAATTTATTTTATTAATCCAAACAAATTGGCACAACGTGGGGATATATGGATTATACAAAAAATCTGAATAAAAAGATTTTTACATTTGCATTTTTTATTTAGCCTTGATGATGAGCTCGATTTTATTCTGATTCACGATTCACTGTGTGATTATATGACATGGCTTTTTCAGACATGGTATAATAATACCTAATCCAACTATTTATCAATCGAAATAAATTTACATTACAGTTGATTGAATTTTTAAAGTGATCACAGCATATTATGTAGGTATATTGCCTTCTCTCTCTTCTTACTGCGTTGATTTATTGCTTCAGGAAGATTACTAGGAAAATGTGTGTCTTGAGCAAGAACAAGACAATGGTTTGTTGTACAAGACACACACACAAACTCTTGGCTTGATGTTGATGTATGAATGTATATCAACACCATTGATTTGCTGAATGACTATACTTTGGGAAATATGATTCGTCCCTTCAAAATGTTTGAATGAGTTTGATTTTTTATGAAAAGAACAATTTGCTCTTTTTTGCTCACATCAACACGACTTGTTATATGTAATATTTGTTTTGCATGTCATGTGTATGTAGGCATACACGTATTTATTTGACATCCATTCACGGAATGGGCATACTAACAACCAAATCATAATCGTCCTCCTCATCATCATCATTTTTCTCAAGGTTTTCTACTAAGTACGTACATTGCATTAACTTCAATTCGTTTATTTTGAATAAATACTAAAGCAAAAAATGATGATGTGTCGGAATGAATGAAGTCAATCCGTGAATGAGTTTGGTTTTTCTTGCATTTTGATTTGCATTATATTGATTGCACATCCAGCCATTTTGAATTTTGTGCTCTTCATGCTTTTAAATCAGGAAGGTATAACATGTCTTCACGCTTCCCAATCATCAACGTTACGCCATTTAGTTGTCACCAAACTCGACTTTATCATACTCAATACAGAATGCTTTTTTAACCCTTTTTGTACAAAATAGGTATGTAGTATCTTCATCTATATGTCATAATATACATGCATTTCTTAAACTTTTGTGAATATGTATTTGGATTAGATTTTATGAATAGAAATTGGAAAGTTGAGTAAAACTCAAGTTTTATTAGTAGGGAAAAAATTACTTTGATCAAACATTTAGATAAAAACAAAATAATGCCATTTCAAGTTTCTGTTGATGGGAAATAAAAATAAAAGTTACAAGCCTCAAGGCACAAGTCCACAAATCTTGGCACAAATCTCCGATCTAATGTAGATTTTATGCCAAAATGATAATGATACCTGTTTGACTTATCATTATCAAATATTGTGACTGGAGCCAATAAAATGAATAATGAGCAGAAAAATTCGTTGATCAGGAGAATTTATGACCAACAACGTGAGAAGCAGTTAGTTAAACAGCGCTAATGGTTTACAATGATAGTGATGATGTGATGAAAAAGTCATTGAATGCAACAGCAGAGGTTGTTGAGATTTTCAGGAGAGGGACAACTTTCCATCTCATGTTCCAAGATATCAAAATGCGTATCTCTTGCAAATATACAACATAATTGGCAATTATTTCATGATTTGAAGAAGAAAAAAACTGGTATACAAAGTCTCGCATTGCCATCATAATTTTTTGTCAGTTCATACACAATATAAAAAATGTGGTAGCTCAATTTATTTATTATACCTTAAAGATCGTCAAAAAAAACTGCTGAAAAGACTAGATCTATTTTGTTTAACGGCCCCTTTAAACAAAAACTTGTCATAATAAACTATAATAACTAGTTGGATATGTATGTATGTACCTACAATAATACGAAATCAAAAGCTGCTGGTTGGTTCCATTTGTTTGCATTCATCATAATTGTATATTATTGATATTCTTTGAAACTGGCGAATAAACGTTTCTTCTCACAGGTTCATTTGCTGTACTCTGACAAATATGCAACCTGTGCTAGTTTTAAAGTGCACCCGTTTTTTTTATCAAA